>RCUC01115177.1:0-30576 GCA_003697995.1 Taxidea taxus jeffersonii
CACACACACACACACACACACACACGATAATTTGGAGTCAGAATCTTAATTGTTGTGCCTAAAGCTATCCTGTATTAGTTACATTATTGTCAGCAAGTCATTAACTAATTTTTAAAGTGGTAATAATCATGAAACCTACCTCAGAGCATCACCATGGGGAGCCAATTTTGTGATGATATACCTGATGAAAGGAATTTTTAAATTATAAAGGACCTTGCAAATGTTAATGATTGCCTTCTTGCTGAAGGAGGGGACGGAGAGAAAAGAGGACCATTCATCATATTCTGAAGCCTGCATGTAGCCACCTGATGAATGCAGTGCCTGTGAAGGCTAAGAGATAGATCTTCAGAGAAGAGTTCCAAGGAATATATGATGCATCTCCACCAGCTGCCAGTGAACATCCCCAGATTTGAATGTACAAGAGGATCCAGTGTGAAGCCCATGTCTACCCTAACCCTGCCAGCCAGTTTCTGGATAGTGAGATATTGTGCAACTTGGTCCTAAATGGATCAAATATAGAGCTGTCTTTTCCTCTAGCATCTATTCTGTTAGATGTGTTACAACTCTGCCTTTGGCATTCTGTGAAGATAAGCAATTATTGAACAAGGAGACCAGAGGTTTTTGTCCATAAATACAGAGATTATTATCGTGAAGTCCATATTCTGACAATTGTCAATGCAGTCAATTAAATTGCAACTTGGATTTTATATTTTATTTGCACCAGAAGACAAGAGTAGTCTCTATTGTGAGTAATTCTATCCATGGTTAAATTCAACATTCCCACATGCAGTTGTAGAGGTTGTACACTGCACAAGGTTAGACTGCATCATGTACACCGTATACATCAGAAATTTATATATACTTTTTGTGACAATTTTTCTAAAATGGCTTTTTCTAACAGTCCAGCATTTTACAATATGTTTCTAATAGATGGAAATAAAGTAAGGTGTTGAATGGGATAGCTAAAAGAATTCATTTATCTTATTTTAAAGAGTTTTATTGCTCTTCATGTGAGCCTTGTGTGTGAGCTCTTTCTACCTTGAGCAGAATGATAGTCCATCCTTTTAGACTAAAGAAAGCAAAACTCATTGTAAAAATTTTCCAAGGAGAATCTTCAGGTTATTTCTGTACATCAGAAGCTTTATTCAGAAGCTATTATTATTACATTATTATCCCACATTATTATAGAGACTTCCAGTAGTTAATATTCTTCCTAGCCTTCCAGTTCTCTGACAGAGCCAATATTCACATCTTGGCACCCTCCTAAGCCCATCCTCTTAATGATCACACTAAGCTATTTTGCAAAGATGTTGCAAATAATAATAACAAAACAACTATCTGAAGGATTGGTGTGCCTCTGTTAATGTGACAATGAGGGAAAATGATGGAAGGTCAGCTGTCAGTGTGTATTTTGTAGAAATTGTTCATAGAACCATGGCACCGTTTCTCATGGACTGTTCTATCCAAAGATTATTTCCTTTAGTGGTGTCTAGGGCTCTGTCTCTGTATGGAGGTTCTAGATGGATTGGTTGACTTTGTTAGGTCTTTCCTAGTCCTGTGATTCCTGGTTAGGTCTTTACACAAAGTAGAAGCTTCATCTGTTAATGAAGAACTTTACTTCTTTGGTTGGTTGTTTTGTTTTGTTTTCAGGACAGCATTTTAGCCATTTTATTTTATTTTTTTAAGAGATTTTATTTTATTTAAAAGATTTATAAATCTTTTAAAAAGATTTATTTATTTGACAGAGAGAGACCCAAGTAGAGAGAAGGAACACAAGTAGGGGGAGTGGGAGAGGAAGAAGCAGGCTACCCGCTGAGCAGGGAGCCCGATGAAGGGCTCCATCCCAGGACTCTGGAATCATGACCTGAGCCGAAGGCAGACCTTTAATGACTGAGCCACCCAGGTGGCCCAGCATTTAGGCATTTTAAAGTCATGGCTATGATCTCTCTCACATCTGCCAATGGAATACATCAAGGAAACCAAGACTCGGAGTTAGACCAGAGGTTGGGAAATTATTACAAGATTCTCAGAACATGGGAGTCAGTAAGTTAAGTGTGAAGGGCAGCAAAAAGCAGAGCCATGCCCACCTCACAATTGATAAGCTCCATTTCATCTGTTTAGTGAGAATCCCAGTGGTTGAGAGAGAAGTTTCCATTGAACAGGTGATTAAATTGAGCATTTAAAGACAGAGTTCACTTTTTCGAGTTACACCTTCTCCTGATGTCCATCCAAGCATGTTGAGGTGACACTTGTTACGTTATGGCCTGGTGCAGGTGCTGGAGACCAACTGTTGAAGGATAAACACTATCTCTACTCTTGTGGTTCTAACCAGTGGCCTACCCACACACCTGGTAGCACCACAGCTGCGGTCAGACTGTGTACTATTCTGAACATTCGCAGTTTGCTTTCCAAAGCTTGTTGGAATTGCTTGACTTTATCGTAATTGTTCAAAGCAGGATGCACTATTTGCCTCTCCGTTCACACAGAAATGCAGCTCTCCTCCAATGACACACGCACCTATGGAGTTAGCAAAAAATGTAGGTGTCCATTTGCTCAGATTACTTGTGTATGTGCTCCAAGTGTCAGTTCAGATTTTGCTGGTCAAACGCACCTTGTAATGGGCTTTGGTAATTTAACTCCTAGGAACGGTGTGGTTACAGAACCCCATAAAAGTTTATTGACTCCTGTGTGCTGGCTTAGGCTGTAGGTTAGAATGTACCTCAGAAATTAGCTTTACCCAGTTTAATGACTTCATTACAGAGCAGTTTAACGTGCTCTCAAGCACTTCCTGATATATTTTTTTAACACCAGTTTGTAGCTATCATGAGCTATTTCTGTGTAGTAGGTGAGGCAGATTGGCTTGTTTAAATGGCCAAGATTAAAAAAAAAAAGTCCCTGAAAAGGGTTTCCCCTGTAGTGTCGAGGTGGTTGGCGACCTTTGCTGGTATCTGGTTAGAGATAATAATTTGAATTCTGTAGCAGCTAACTCCAGTGCTATAAAGAGATCAGTGTATTAGTCATTGCTTTTTCTAAGGGTGAATAAATAATGATTGCTCATAGCCATTTGGAAATTATATTTATGGTTTACATAAAACCAAAGGCAATAGATGTTGATGAATATTTATAGCCATTTATTAGTATGTATCTATCATCAAATGAGTTCGGTTTTTCTCCCTATGCCTAAATAGGGTGTTTTAGAAAGATTATTAACCCTTTTATGGTTCCCTAAGACATGTTATTATACATAACTAATGAACCATACATAATATGGTGACGTCTACTAAGCTAACTGCTTACTATTCTGTTAATGCGTTGGAGTCCTCAACATTTTAAAAGGTGGTTTAAAAATAGGATTTATAATTTTTATTTTAATTATAAATAAATGGTAATTTTTGAAAAATATCTAAGAATGTGTATCTGTGAATAGGAAGATACATTGATAATGGTACTCTCTAAGGAATAGGCGTATGAATGATTTAATATTTTTAATATTTTTTCTAGCTTTAGAATATATAGAGAGACAGAGATATCCTGTTCCTCAATACCTATCTCCACTATTTTGCACTAAGGTTAGAGTAAATTTTGAGAATATTTCCATTTTTTTATTCTTTCTAAATATACATTGTATTGGCTAAAGAGTGTTCTGTAGATTAACCACTAATCAATTCCTTACTCTTGGGCATATAGTAACCAGGCTTTCATTGATAACAATAATATTTGTGTTATAATATATACAACTTAGTGTCTATATTTTCCATACAAGTTTTGAAGTGTTTCCTAATGAGCATCTCTTAAAAATGGAATTGCTGGGTGGAAGTCTGTCTCTGATGCTTCTATCAGTCCTCACTCTCTGAGGATTGCCTCTGTGTCTGTTCTGTGTCAGCTCCTGAGACCTACAGTGTGGTCCTTCAGGCCTCTCTCTACCTTTTCTTCCACCATCTACACACACTCATCGCATGTCCCATTGCCTTGAGCTGCTTCATTCTTTGTGAGAGAGGCCTCTGGATGGTTTAACAGATAGAGTTAGCAGTGTCTTAATCACTTGAATAGAAATATCAGTGTCATACCTGCTCTCTTTTGACTAGTTTATATGTTATCCCTACTAATTATCAACATGCCATCCGCTCAAACCTTCAAAAGATTGATTCTTAAGAACTAAAAATCAGGACCATCTACAAAATTTTCAAATCCCAACAAAAAGACTGCCTGTTCTGTCCACAACAATGATATTGACACAAGTTAAAAAAAAAAAAAAAGAAAGAAAAGAAAAGAAACATAATAATAGCTAACAAAAACGCCACTCTGATGGACATGCATTATCTAACATAACGCCCAGAAAAGAAGTTTCCTTAGAAATTGATTTCAGGGGGCACCTGGGTGGCTCAGTGGATTAAGCCTCTGCCTTCAGCTCAGGTCATGAGCTCAGGGTCCTGGGATCGAGCCCCCATCGTGCTCTCTGCTCATTGGGGAGCCTGCTTCCCCCTCTCTCTCTGCCTACTTGTGATCTCTCTCTCTGTCAAATAAATAAATTCTAAAAATCTAAAAAAATAAAATAAAATAATTATTTTATTATTAAATAATAATATTTAATTGCATAATTGTTTAATTGGGTTCTTGGTCCCAGTAAGATGTCCTTATTGATTTTCATTTGTTTTCTATTTCACTTGATGTGGTGGGGCAGTGGCAGGAAGAATTAAAAAACTATAAATCCACAGACTGCTATTATTTTGTTAAAACTATATTGTGCACGAAAAAACTGAGAACTGGAAAGGTTCGGAGACTTTGTGTGGTAATTTCACAGGAAGGATTGAGCCTAAAGTTCAGTCTTTGATATGCTATCCAGTAGTCACGGGAGACTAGATGTAAATTTATAATTTAAATTAAATGGAATTTAAAATTCAGTTCTTCAATCACTGTAGCTATAGCATAAGTGTTTGATAAGTAGATATGGCTAACGGCTACTATATTGTTAAAGAAACTGTTACATAAATGTTGTAGAACTTTTCTGTTATCCCAGAAAATTCTATCAACTGTACTGAACAGCTCTACTTTTTAACCTCCAGTCTAATGCTGGTTCCACTGTTCCACCGCATTCTCTATTGAAACATCTTTCATAGGCACAGAATGCATTCTAGAGTAACGCTGCTTATTTGTAACTTTGTGTGCAGACATTTTAAAAGCGATTCATTATTGCATTCCAGAGCCATCCCTAGGTTTATTGAAGCATATTGTAATGCCACTATATTTAAATTATCCACACTGGATGTATAATTACCACCTTAGGTCTTTTAATATACACGTCTCTTAATTTTGCATTTTTCTTAAACATATCAATTTGCACTTAACCATAAATAATAGCGTGCTTAGCTCATACATATCAATGAGAATCCCTTTTAGAAGTGAAAGATTGCTTGCTTAATACCAAGGAGTATTTTGGAGAACGTCAAATCCCTTGACAGATGCTTGTTGCTACAAGGATTTATTTTCTTCTGCTCGTAGCTAAAATAGCATCAGTTGCATTTTGCTATTTAACAATATTGGAGGAGAAGGTTATAGCAAAATGATTTACAAATAGTAATTGCATTCCCCGGCTTACCTATTTCCATAAATGAGTCCAAAATTTTATCTGGATTTGGATATCAGCCCCAACAATATATTTGTATCTTTACCAATCTCACAAGAAGGTGTTTGCCTTTGTTCCTGGTAAAAATGTATCAGAAGTTGTTTCATGTCCCGAGATTCACATCTTTTTCCATTTGATTTTGACTTTATGCATTGGCAAAGGAGACATTTATCTAGAAGTTGTGATTTCAGTGCAGTAAATGCCCGTCAGTGTCCTCATTATTGGTTGGTGCCTGGAATTCCATTGTTAAGGGTTTGATTTCTTTAACTTTTCTTCCTATTAAAATGAAAATATCTCTAGGGTAGGGTAATATTATTAATTGGAGATGAGAGTTCAGCTAGGACCAGAAGGATATGTGCTGGTTTTCTAAGTGGACATTGGGAAGAGAGGACAAATTGGGATGAGAGCATTTGCTGTGGAAGAAAAACATGTGCAAAGACATAGTGATATCTTTTTTAACATGGAGCTCAAGGTGTGTAAAGCACAGCATTGAATATGAAGTTAAAGACGTAACCAAAACCCAAATTAAGAAGGGTCTTGGTGGTATTTAGAAAGCTTTTGAACTTTAGTTTATAAATGGAAAGGGCTTCGAAAGAGTTTCTATGAATCTGGCAGGAGAACACCATGAAGGCTTTGTATGTGTGAGAGGTTGCTCAGGCAACAATATGAAGGCTAGATGGGGGAAGAGGGGTGTGTGAAGAAGGAATACCAGTTAGGCATTTGTGGGTGACACTAAAGCAAGGGAATTCAGCTGTCAGGACAAAGGTGGTGGCAGGGGCACTGGGAATGGAAAAGTACCCAGGACTCAAGAGACATTTAGAAATTACCCAGCCTTCCCTCCTTCACCTATTTCTGTATAAAGGATTCAGAGTCCAGTTCCTGAGAGCTTTTCCAAACCCGAGAAGCGACACAGAGCACCCTGTTTGCTTCTGCCACTTAGACTGGCTGCGGCTCCACCTCCCTTGGAACAGCCCAGTCCTCTGCATCCTCATGTACCTCCTGAGCTTGTCTCGTCTCCTCAGCTAACGCATGAGCTTCTAGAAGACAGAGGAGACCTTGCGTACCTTCCTTTATCATCCTCTATGGACACAAATAACAACTGGGATGAGAGGAGGCTGAGAGGGTGTTTCCCAAATCTGCCATATCATCTGGGAGCTTTTGAGAAGTAAAGATTCTGGTCCCTGCTATGAAACTTCAGACTAAGCAGCTTTAGGATGGGATCCAGATGTCCATTTTTGGGGTTTTTTTTTTTTTTTACTTACAGTGGATTCTGATAGCCATCTAAGTGTGTTCAATGATGGGCAGGGCTTCTAATTTGGACTTAGATCTTGTTTGACTCCGTGGTCTTAAGGCACTGAACTTGCATGGTCTCAAATTTGCCCATTTGAGAAATTACAGGAGACGGTACTGAGATTGTTTCAGTCATGGGATTTGCCTAGATGAGGCCGCTTCCTGCATGGTAACTAGTTCCTCATCCTAGGAGTAGAGTATGTATTACTTTTCCCTGAATGTATTGCCTTGCAGTCCCTCACACTAATGTTTCCCATCACTCCTCCTGGAGGGGTCCTCTTGCCTGGGGATTTTCCCTGTGAGGGGGATGGGTGGGCATGGAATCAGAGAGAACCTAATGGCTGGTGCTGTCGCCCACAAACGAGCGTGGTTGACAGTCCTATGTAGGCGAACATGGTTGAGAGTCGTATGTGGAACACAGATGGTGGTAGGTGGCTAAGGGTTTGTGTGGGGGGCTCTCTTCAGAAGCCCGTGGGCCACTGTCAGCTGTGCCCTGCGTCTTGCCAGCTTTTCGCCTACGAATCTTCCTTGGTTCTTGAGCTACACCTCAGGTGTGCTGCAAGCTTGGTGATTTGTGACACATTTTGCTGTGCCTTCTTCTTCACTGGGGAGCTTGTAGGAATTTTCCTATGCTAGCTTGACAGCCAGCCTCTTCTCACTGAACCACTATGGATAAAGAATAATTGATACCCAGTATTTAAAATATATATATATGTATACATATATATATATATATATACAAATATGTATATTTTTTCTGTTTTACTTTCCTGGCTGTACTTCATGGGAAGAAATTGCTTATGGATCCATCAGTGCTGAACTGGTCTGCAAAGTCAATCAGTGGGTAAGCCACTTTTCCAGAATGGGAAACCCAGAGGCCAAACTTCCTGATGAGGGCCTGGGTCCTGCCACCTGCTCCCAGCACAGAGCATTTTCCAAATCCCCTCTGGATGTCCTGTCTCCTGGGTGGCAGCCCTCACCTGGGATTCTGCAAGCAGGTTTAGCTGTAATGCCTCGAGGTGTCCATAATATGTAAGGATTAACTTCTTTCTTATAAATCTTAGAATGCCATTACTCATGTACCCTCTGAGAAAACTCAAAAAGTCGCTCAAATTTTATGTGTTCTAAGGGTCAAGGAGGAACCACCTGAGAAAGACCAGAGCCCAGCTTCTGGTGTCCTGAGGACAACCACCTCAGTTATTATTTCCTGAGGGTTATCTTCATGCCCTCTTTCACACTTATGGGCTGGTCCTCCTGATGCCACTCTCTCCCTTCTTTCTCCTTTCTCCCCAAATTCTCAGTGCACTCACAAAACCTTCCCATAAGTTCTCAGAGGATGTGCAGTATGGGGAGGAGAAGACCTTTAATAAGTATGTTAAACTCTATCAACCGCAGTCATAGTCAAAGGTAAATACAGCAGGTGGAGAGTAGAAAGAGGGACAGAAAACAGAGAGAAGGGACTGAGAAAAGTGGCAGATAAATCTGGCTTCTGCTGACAGGGAGCAAAATTCCCAACCCCAGTACATGATATGCCTCCTAACCAAAAACCTAACTGGATTTTGTCTCACACCACTCTCCTGCTGGAGGCATGGCTGGGATCTGAGGCTACAATGAAGAGGCAGACAGGCCCTCAGGGAGCTTGCAGTCAAGTGGGGAAACAGACTGAATCAAACTGCCACCCAAGTGCCTAAATACAAATGACAGTGTGTGCTCAACGAGGGAATTGGGTTGGCCTGGGGAATCTGGAAAAGCTTCACTTTTGAGGAGAGTACTGAGGGATGAGGAGGTACGCACTAGGCAACGAGGGCCAAGAGGGATGCCAAGGTGTTCCCAGGGGAAGGAACAGAAGGCACTGTAAGTGGGTTTTTCAGTGAGAGTCTGAGTGGAGTAGGAGGGAGGGCAGGATTTCTTCATCCAGTGTTTTCTTTTGTGGCTGGGAGGAATTTACCAAAGTGGACTGCCTCAGGACTTCCTCCAAAAAGCCAGGTAGATGTGGAACTGCTTGTGCTTTGAAGTGGCTGCAGTCCACTCTGCAAAACAGGCAACAGGCCAGGCTCTGTGCGGAAGCTGGTAGCCTGCAGCTCTCAGCTCTTGCTTTTCTGGAAACGTGCACCATTCCGAGAGTTGGAGTGGCAGCTGCTGCCCTGAAGATTGTGCCCATAGCCAAGGCATAGTTTTACTCATAGTCTTGAACTGCAAATGCAAGCACAGGCTGGCACAGTTTTAAAAGCAAAATTAGCACCCGATAATGGCAAGTGGTGTACAGGTGTAGAAAGCTATCTGTCAGTTCTAGAGAGATCTCTGCTTCCTTTGGCAGTGTTTTTAAATTGGCAAAAGTGTTCTGCCTCTATTTTTATTTCATTTGATATCTACACGCTGTATCTGTTGTACAGATGACAAAACCATCTTACAGAAAGATTAAATGACTTAACTAAGTTCACACACCGTATTCCTTCCAGTCCCCCTCATTGTTTCTTACTCGGTAATCCTCTCGTTAGCACCCAGTTTTTCTATTTAGAGAAATACGGCAAGAAAATTGAAATCTGAATATCTAGAAAGGCAAATCTAGGACAAGTCTTGGTCTAATTTCTTACATGTGCTCTACCACCTCAGCTTCTATACAGTGAAAATTTATATTCTCAAGAATAATCCCGCACTGTCCTATAAATCGTTGAAGGAAGACTTAATTTAGTTCAGTCCCATTAAGTGTATTTTATTGTACTCTGAATCATTGGTATGGGATACATATGACAACTCTTAGGAGGCAAGACTATCACAATAAAAAGAAAATTTCATTTTTCAGCTTTTTTATATAAACTAGTGACCACTCTACTAGTCTAGTGCCAGAAAGTAATTAACACACCCACAAACAGTCTGGAGGTTGGAAAGGCTGGGGGCTCCTTGACTAGCCTGCAGCCCTCTGTTGAAACTTACGACTTTTCTAGAACATGTTTAAGTAGCAAAGTAGACACAAGTGAGAGATCTATGTATTTCTATGCAGCACTGAGAGAAGTAGCTGTCTTCTAAAAACAGCATGCAAGTTTTTATGACTGTAATGTATGTAAAGGCTTAGATTGTATCATCTTGTTTGCTGTTAGAACTTGAATTTTTATATGAAAAGGCTATCTAAATTTTAATTTCATCACTACTCCTACAATTTAGTTATTTCTTGAGGAAGTGTTAGTATTGTTCTGTATCATTCATACAAATAAAGTGGTATGTTTCCATTATACACAAGCCCGGCAGATTTAACTTGAAATTTCTTTTTTTCAATATCAGAAATGAGTTTATTTATAATAATCATACAATCTATTAAATGGTCCTTCTACTTTTAACTAAAAATTCTGAGCACTCTGTCATAATGCAATGTGGCCCATATTGGGTAGTTCTTGCCACCCATTCTTCTAAATATTCGTTTATTATGCATAAGGTATTATACTTTCAATGTTTAATTACAATGTTCTTTATAAATTATCAACTTAAAATCAGGATTCCCCTGAAATTTGCTTAGAGTGTTACGAGCTTCATCTGAGTCACACCTGCCAGCAACCAAGGCAGCTTTGAGCAACTTAGAGTCCCCACCTACAAAATCTGGGGTTGTAAACAATAGGCTGGAACTGGGGCCACAAGGCAGAGGTTGTAAAGCTGACAGTAAACAGGTAAAATCCAGCTGTGTTTATTTGGCTAACATATTTTTCATTTAAATATGGAGGTGCATTATTTCAGATAGAGAAAAATATCAGCGTTTTGCCATACACAAACCTTCTCTGTTGTTCACTTGGCCCTTTCCATTCATTTGTGCTTCCTACCAGCCCCTATGAGCAACCAAGTTGGTGCTACTTTTTAAATTTTTTTTCCCCTCACTCCAAACTGCATTAAATCCTCTGATGGTTTTGTTTTTGTTTTTTTTAAATTTCTTTCCAACAATCTGTAAATTAAAACCATCTAGGGAGATAGAAATGGGAAGGCTTAGAGATTTCTTCCAGTACTACAAGCCTTTCCTGCCATTGAGTGCAGAGCTTAACGATCTCTCTTATTCCAGCAAGGAAGGGATCACCTTATGTGTAATGGACTGTGGACTTACAGCATGTAGAGTAGCTGGTTCAAACCCAAACCAGTGTCTTAGTGAAGAAATTGTTTGGGCAGTATTTGATTGCTGTTGAGCTCATGTCTTCATGGAGCTCTTAATGGTTTGCTCTGACTTGTGTAACAGTCTTTTCAAATCACTGTTTCTGAGTCTGAAAAGAATTAGCATACCAGAGGTCATACTTTCATTTTCTTGGGTAGTAAACTTTTTAACTCAGATAATTCCAGTCTTGGACAACTTTACATAGCCTATCAGTTAAATGGGGTGGAGGCTTCTGAGAGGAGCTTCTTTTTTTTTTTTTTTTTTTCTTTAAGATTTTATTTATTTGACACAGAGAGAGTGTGCACACACGAGCAGGGGGAGCAGCAGAGGGAAAGAGCGAAGCAAGCTCCCCGCTGAGCAGGGAACCCAATGTGGAGCTTCATCCCAGGACCCTGGGATCATGACCTGAGCCAAAGGCAGAGGCTTAACTGACTGAGGCACCCAGGCGCCTCTTCAGAGAGGAACTTCTTAAGAAAATTTAAAAAAAAAAAAAAAGTATAGAGTGGATATTTACATAACAGTTACTTCAGCATACCCAAGGATCTAATAATTAGATGTTAGCTACCCCGGTATTTTTAGATGATTATTTTATGAGATTTTGGCAGTTTGAGAATTAGAGTGAGTGGGTAAGTGGAGGGCCCCCCCCAAAAAAAATGCATTTGGAAGCTCCTGCCAAGAAAAGTACTCTTTGAAAATATAAAATCCCCTCCCCCACAAATGTGAGATGCCCTTTTAACAGACATGGACTAATTGTCTATCAGTGGAATGGCAGAGGTTTCAAATGATGAGAAGATATAAATCTAGGGAAAGCAAGAAAGGGAGCCTCTCTCTCTATTCTTTGCCCATGTAAAATTGAGAAGTATATTTTTAGAGTATATAGGAAGGATGGATGGTGGTGGTATTGATGGGGTATAGTATGTGTATATCTACACTGAGATTGGGAAATATCCCCAGGCAGTTAAATTGACTCATGTAATGTAGTGATGAGAAGGGTCTTCTAAGCGTAAATCATAAGGCATTGGGCAAGTTTCTTTATCCTCAAGGTATCACTTTCCTTTTTCAAAAAATGAAGATAGGAGGAAAAACTACCTCATAGAGTTGTTTTGAGAGGTATACAATATAGGTGGATGAGTAAACACTAAATATCTGGGAGAAAATCCCATATAAGGACCAGATTAACAGTTTAAAGCCTTGAAGGGTCTCTTCTGGCAAGGTTGTATATCAGACTGATCTATAAGAGAGTCTTTTTGTGAATGCTCTCTGCCTTGTAGATGGAAAGCTAGCACCTTTCAATCAGATTCCACTGTAATATGAATCATAGAGGGCCACTGGGGAAAAAACTGTTTGAAATAGCCCTGGTTACATCTTATCAGAAAGTAGTATGTTGGTGTATAATTACTTATCATTACCGCAATACATCATTTTGAAAAGTATTTCCCAACTGCTTCTTTTCCCCCTTATAAATGTATTATTCATGTCTATATGAATAACAGTTCACTGAATTCATTTAAAGAAATCTATTGATTCTAGTAAATTATTAGACACATGTAACTGTCACTCAGGCAATAATCTTGAAGCACACCACTCAGGATTTCTGGAAACTAACTCGGGGGATGAAGGATGAACAAAAATACCCTTCCATCTGTTAGCCAAACCGACTGCACCAAATAATTTGGAACTTAATTACAGAGTTGGCTACATTTTCAAAATGTGATTTCCAAAGGCTATAAGTTTTATTTAAATCTCTCCATGTTTATTTCCTCCAAAGACCATCACTGTTGGTTGCAAATTGCAGTTTAAAACCACTGGCTGTTAAAGACCCAAGGGTTAGGAGTAAATCCAGGGTAAAGAGAGAGGTGGAAAAAACTGTGGTCTCCCCATTCTCCCCACCTTTTCTGTATCCCTTCTTCTGTCCTGGACTAGCTATGAACAAGTCCATGTATGTTCATGTACAAACAGACTATCAGATAGAATACAGGACATCCAGTTAAATGTGAGGCATACTAAAAAATAGTTTGTTCTATATCCAAAACTCACATTTAACTAGATATTTTTATATTTATATTTACTCAATCCGGCAACCCAACCCACAAGACAACTATTTTTTGTCAACTTATTTGAAAAATAGTATCAGAGTTATTCTCTCCAAAGACATAGGTGTTTTTATTAGGAAGTCCTAAAGACCAAACTTTTCAGGATCTCCAGAAATGAATCTCTTTTGGTGGAACTCTGGGCACCACCCAAAGGTGGTTTAGAAAGAGAGCTCAGTTGGAAAAACCTTTCTGTTGTGCCTAAGTTTACAACATGACGGAAGCATCAACTCATTGCATTCACAAGCCTGGTAGATGGAAAGAGGGAGGGAGTAAGACTAAGATACAGAAACTGTTGCATTTTATTTTATTTCCTATTTTTCATCATAATTATTAACAAATGTGAGCGGAAGGGGAAGAAGGTGAACTTTCCAATTCATCTTTTTGGTTACTCAAGCCAAAATTCCCTTGACTCCTCTCTTTCTCTCACATCCCACATCCAACCCAACAGTAAAGGTTGTCAATTCTACCTTCAGAACAGAACCAGCTTGTGCCCACTTCCTACAACATCTGCTGCTAACAACCTGGTCCAAGATGCCATCACTTCCCACCTGAATTTTTGCAACAGGCTCCAAACTTGGCTCTTCTCTGCTTCTACCATTGTCCTTTTCTGTTTAGTCCCACCAGGCATCATGATTGATCCTGTTAAAACCTAAATCTGAGATGTCACTTCACAACTTTCAATGGCTTCCATTTCACTCAGGGAAAGTTGTAATAGTGGCCTGTAAGACCAGCCCCACACCCCTCCGCTATACCTCTCTGAGCTCTGTAATGCCTCCCCACAACTCTTTTCCTGCCACACTGGTCCCCTTGCTAGTCCTCCACTGTATCACACACCCCTGCCAGGAAACTTTGTAATTATGTGTCCTCTTGCACCAAGTGTCTGCATGGTTTTCTCCCTTGGCTCCTTTGAGGTTTCATTCAAATGTCTTATTCTCAGTAATTGCAACCTTTCTCCACCCCACTTTTCTTATTTACACTTTTCTTCATGGTATGGACCATTGTTTATCCTCCATCTTTTCCTTGTTTGTCTCTAATTGCATATTTTTCCCACTAGAATGTAAGCTCTGTAGGAATGCTAGATCTTGTGTTTTTGTTTTTATTTATTTCGGCTATTGCCATATCCCAGTGCCTAATACCTGGCATGTGGAAAGTGTTCCATCAATATTTGTTGAATGAATGAATGGACCATTAACAGTTTTTAACACATTTGTTTTATGAATTAGATATCTGCACATAACAGAATCATGAGAGAATGAGATGTGGGACTCTTATGTTGGCCAGGTCACATTCTGCAGAAAATCCAAGACATGGTGGCATAACATGGAAAGGGCCAAGACAGTAATAGGACAGTTGGATAGGCAGGTCAATATGAGGACTTTGGATGTCTGAGGAAGAATTAGGCATTAGGCACACCTTGCAAATGACATCAAGGAATGTTGTTTGATTTTTGAAAAAGGAAAGTGATACCTTGAGGATAAAGGAACTTGCCCAATGCCTTATGATTGACTGTTGAATGATTTCATGATTTCAGAAATACTCATTTGTCACATAGGTATGAACTGTACATCAGTAGTCTTCACTCTGGGGCTCCCAGGTCATCACCAGGATCTGGGAAGACATTAAGAGCATTAAAAGGCCAGCCTTCTCTGGGCTTATGGGGATCCTTTCTGCACTGTGCTATAGTGACCAGTCTTTTGAGGATCTTCTCTTCTCCTCTGTGCTCCTCAATTTCCAGTTCCCAAGTCCCTTACAACATTGCTTCCAAGAAGATCCTCCTAAGAAACCAATCAAGCCATGTCCTTGTCCAGCTTTCAGTTTGACATTGTAGAGACACCAGGATGGCTCAGTCAGTTAAACATCTGCCTTCAGCTCAGGTCATGATCCCAGGTCCTAGAGTTGAGTTTGGCATTGGGCTCTTTGCTTGGTGGGGAGCCTGCTTTCCCCTCTGCCTGCCACTCTCTGTGCACTTGCTCTCTCCCCGCCCCCCCCACGCTCTGAAAAGTAAATAAATAAAATTGTAAACAAACAAATAGACAAGGAAACAGACACACAATGTAAGCAGGAAAAGTTAGGGGCCCCAAGAAAAGGAAAGAAGAAACAGAGCTGATATGACAGGAAAGTCATTTTAGGCCCCCCGCTGTTTTTGGTGATCTCTGCCCCCACCAGCTCTACTGCATTTACTTGTGCAATTCCTGCAGAACTTTCTAGGAGGTACTACAATTACAAAGAAATGCAAAACCCTAGTATTTAAGGATTTTAAGGGGACACAGGAAATGCAAAAGGAACAGTCTCTACCAGGCTAGGAAACAGCCTAACCATATCAGAGACACTCAACCAATGGTGAAACTCCCAGTGCCGTTTCAAAAGTAAGGATTGACCTAACTCACATTCTTGAGTTGTTTTTGCAGGATTGAAACCACACCCCATAGGGTTAATGAAGTTAAAACTAGCAGAAAATGTAAAAGCTTATTTTTTCAGCAAACTTTCTCCCTAATCAGCTATTATTTCTCTTCAGACCACACTAACAGATCCACTAGTTGTCTGCAGAAGTCTGGTCTCAAGGTTAACTAGTACAGTTTCAGCCTAGGAACATGCAAGTCCTTGTTTCCTTATAGGAGAGAGAGGCCTGTGCCCCATCCAGGTTTCTACCAGCTCCCAGAACCAGCGTGTAACCCCTGCCCCTTGTCAGTTACATTATAGTGTTAGTCTCTGTCCTAGAAGGAGCACAAGCTTCCTAATACACCTAGGGGGGCATGGGTAGGCATGTTTTCTGTGACCACCTCAGCAACTTTATGCCCACCTTTACATGTGTTAATAAAGCTCCTCCATCTGAATATTCATTCCAAATCCTAAATAAAAAGAAATGACTCACTGCTGCTTGGGCAACTGTGGCTTTGGACAGAGGAGGGTTTGGAAGTTAATTCCCCGTGATCTCCTTATTTGCTGCAAGGTTGCTTTGTGTGACAGCTCCACCTGGGGTAGTCTCTGCCTGGAACTCACCAAGGAGCAACCTCTCATTAGTTCAGTCACGTCTTTTTCCCTGTGGGGCATAAAGTCTGCCTCACCCTGCTTCCCCATCTGTATTTCCCTTCTGTCCTGCCTTTAGGCCAGCCGCACTGAGCTTTGGCACAGTTGGCATATTCTTTTTTGATTCTAGAGTGGTCTTTGTTGCCTGGAGAACTTCTCAGCTCTCAAAATTCATATATCACTTCCTTGGTGAATTTTTTTTAAAGTTTCTCCTGAACACATCTATTCATTTTTCACTTAGGGTCTCCCAGTCCCTTGCACATACCTGGGAGGGCATCTTTGTATCTCATCCACAAAGTGTGGTATATAAAAGATGCATAATAAGTGCTTCTTCAAAGGATTATTTTGGAAACTTCGGAGAAATCTACCCTTGCTCCTCAACATGGAGTTCTCCCTAGCTACTGGCTTTGCTTTTCTTGGTCCTTCATAAGAACCTTCCTTAAGTCAGACCCTATGACCCTGTGTACAGATGTATTGGTTCAACGTGTCCCACAGCTGGAAGGAGCAAAAGTTTTCTAGTGGTAGCTCTTTTGTTTTTAATGCCAAAAGGCAAGATAATCATCGACCTTCTGCTTGCTCTTAGAATTTGCCACATTGGTCAAAACACGTCATTACATGTTGTCAGACTTTGAGAGAAAGCGTCCTTCATTTTAATTATTTGCATGATTAAAGTCATTCAATTACCATTCGATTTAACTAAGTGGCTTTTATGATATAATTTTAGTGAGGGGGAAAAATGATCAGTCATTAAAATGATTGAATGGTGCTTTTTTTTAAATTATTGCAATAGATAACAGGAGAGAGCCTTTGAGATAAGTTTTGCAACAAAAAATCCTCCTGGTAGTCAATAAAATGTGTTATCAGTAATGAAAAAGGAGTTGTTGATATTGTTAATTAATAAGTGATGAATTTGTGTAGAACCTGACACCTCGTTTACCCCAGTAACACTACCCCGGGAAATTACAGGAAATATACTTTTTTAAGATTTTATTTATTCATTTGACAGACAGAGATCACAAGTAGGCAGAGAGATTGGCAGAGCGAGAGGAGGAAGCAGGCTCCCTGCCTAGCAGAGAGCCCAATGTGGGCTCCATCCCAATCATGACCTGAGCCAAAGGCAGAGGCTTTAACCCACTGAGCCATCTAGGCACCCCTATTACAGGGAATATTAGTTTGTCACTCTTTACAAAATTTTTCCTTGAGAGAGCAAGAGATAGGGGGATGGGTGGGAATGAATAAAAATGGTTAAGCTTTTAAAGTAAAAATTTCAAACTGTAGTTTAGCATTCAAGCAAAACTAATTGGTTAAAGAAAGTACATGGTCTACATTACTGCATGTTGTAGAAACATCAGAACTTATTTAATAGCATATAGTTTTCTCTCTTTTTTTAAGTTACTAATTGATGCTTTAAGTTGTATGTCATAATATTTTCTTCCTTGTGAATTTCATTAGGAGATTTCTTTTCCATTCCCATCACTGACATCCTTTGGATTGCTAAATACTAACTTGGTAATAGAGGGAAAAAATCGAGACAATTAATAATGGGATCCTTTTTTAAAGAATTCTAAGTTTGTATATTTTCAATACAGCTTGTTGGATTTTTTATTTTTCTGATCCAGGAAGAGATAGCCTAAAAACCAAGAAATGCCCAGTTATTTGACTTTAGGTTCTGACACCAATTCTTTGAACATGGTATCCTACATTCGGTTCAATTCTGGCAAAAGCTCAAAGTCCACTAGTTACTGACCAAGTCCTTCTCAAGACTGCCGGCACTTCAGATACACACTGCAAAGCTCAGGGTCATCTACACTTCAGACCAACTGGCTACAAATTTGTAAATTCCCACAACCCCCTCAGGTTCCATCATTTTCTAGAACTCACAGAATTCACTAAAAATGCTCTACTTAAGATTACAGTTTTATGTTAAAGGATGCTTTTCAGGAACAACCAAATGGAAAGAAAACATCTAGGACAAGGTCTGTGGGTCATAAGGATGTCTGGACACAGAGCTTCTATACTTTCTTGTAGAATCTGGCACATCACTTTCCCAACACATCGATGTGTTCACCAGTCAGGAAGCTCTTGGTGTCCAGAGGTTTTTTTGGGAATTTATTATATAGATATGACTTATTGAATCCTTGACCATGTGATTAAACTTAATTTCCAGTCCCCCTTCCTTTCCTAGAGGTCAGGCTGGCCCAAAGTTCTAACCCATGCAATTTGTCTTTCTGATTGCCATCCTGAAGCTACCTCAGAGCCCCACAAAGAGTGGCCTGCTAACATAATAAAGACACCCTGTCACTCAGGAAATTCCAAGGGTTTCTGAAGCTCTTTGCCAGGAACCAGAGAAAAAGACAACCAAGGGCAATTTTATTTTTTTAATTTTACCACAGACTACTTTTATAAAAATATTTTGGATTTGGCTTTCTGAGGAGATATTAAATCAGTTCAAGTAATAGTTTTAAGGTATTTTCTCTGTGCTAATAACCTGTTTGGGGAGGCAGGAGAGTCAGAAAAGTGTAAATTATGTTTCCTGCCTGGAGGTTTATTTTGGGAGACCAGGTGAACGTGTGGACCACGGTAACACTAAGAGCCGCCCATGCCAACCAAGCACTTGCTTGCTATTTATGTTCTCAATGTATCTTCATAACCGCCTCATGAAGTGGTCCAGAAAGATAAGTAAGATACACTATTAGATTCAAATGTAGGTCTGTGCAGTTCCAAAACTATAATTTTCCACTAGTCTACATGGTAATATAGAATGGAATTGAGTTATATGGAGAGGTAGAAGGGAAGTGGTATTCTTGGTACAAGTTTAGAAAAAGGAAGCTTGGTGGCGGTTGGGAGAATCTGGGAAGGTGCTGTGGAAAAGACTGGACTTTGAAACTTGAAGACTGTGTAGAAAATGGACCCTAAGAGGAGAAAAGAGAAGATCTTTCTGATGAGAAGAACAAAATGAGTACATGTGAGACAGAAATCAATATGAGGTATTCGTGGATGGATTAAATTTCTTTCCTTGATTATCTCTGATTATAGGGAAGTCACTTTCCTTTGAGTGCCTCTGTTCCATTCTGCATCATGCTTTAATAGAAGATTCCTCCCTGCCACAAGCCATCTCAGCTGTAAGATACCTTCACCTCAGAGCTCTCAGTTCTGCCTCTGTAAGACAGTCACTAGGAGAATGAAAACTTTTCTGCTGGCCCAAAAGTCTGCTTCCTGCAGGTTAAACCAATCCAGTCCTTGACCACATTCTTCAGACCGCATGATTCTGAGATCATGTGTCACTGAAACTGACTTCCTGGGTTAGATGGTAGTTAATGAAGTTTGTTGTGAGGTGCCTGGCGGGCTCAGTCGGTGGAGCACATGACTTGATCTTGGGGTTGTGAGTTTGAGCCCCATGTTGAGTGTAGAGATTACTTACAAAAAATAAAATCTTAAAAAACAAATAGTCTGTTGTGACATCAGAGAGACTGGGATTTGAATGCTACCTGCCATTTACCAGGTGTGTAAGTGGAACCGCCTTAAACATCAGTTTCCTCCTCTATAACTGTCCTGGAAATAGTGAAAATTATGTGAAATAAGGCAGTGCCACAAATAGAGTAAATATCCAATTTATATGATCTATTATTAGAGTGCTATATCCATTAGCATTTTCTATAAAGAAATGCTTAAATTTAATAATTTAAAATTAAAAAATAATGGCTTATGATTCTGTGTGCTCACAATTTGGGCTGTACTCAGCTTGAAAGTTCTGGTGATCTTGGGTGGGATCCATTATGTGTTTGCCATCTGTTAGCAGTTGAAAGTCTCATGTGTCTGCTAGTTGACTGGCTGCAGGCTGTGGTTCTGCCAGATGTTTGCATCATCCATCAGGTCACTTAGGCTAGTTCACATGGTGAGGTCTTCATGGTCCCCAGGAGGAGCACAAAGACATGTTCTATTATACAAGCACTTCCTAAGTATCCACTGGTGTCATATTCCACTGCTTTTTCCATTGGCCAAAGAAAGTCCACAGTGGTATGACACCGGATGTCACTGATGTAAGGAGAGGGATATGGCTAATCTTCTAACTTACCCCAGCCTGTTTTGTTTTGTTTTGTTTCTAAAAAAAAACATGTTATTGGCAATAGTAAAGGATAGATTACTCTGTTGGAGACTGAATTTGCATTTATCTCCTGTCACATATGTGATTTTGTACTTCCCTGTGTGTATATATGTGCATGTTGGGAATGTATGGTGTTTTTATGTGTATGAGAGAGAGAGAGATGAAGAGAGGAAGGAGATAGGAAATTGATGGGTGACTAAGATGTTTAACCCAGAGAAGAGATTACTAAGTCAAATAGCCTTGGTAGCCTCATCCCCACCTGCGCAAGAGGACCAGATAACACCCTCTAGCTCAGGCAACCTCCTCTAGAACACTCCATGTCCTGATGATGCAGTGGAGATCAAGGGTCCTAGAACTTTCCCCGAGAGTTAGGTTTCTTCCACTTGTCTCTTCATGCTGCAAACATGTTGAGTACTCTCACTAGGATAGGATCAGCTTGAGTGGAGTCCAGTGCTGGCACAGTTACTCTTTCTCCCAGTCATCATAGAGAGACCATTGTGCTGATATAGGCTTTAGCTTTCCCATCTATTTAATGAGGGTGTTAGATTTTGTGATTTTAAAAGTATCTTCTAGCCAGGACCCCAGACTCCGTACAACTCTACAGTACTAGATTTTTTTTTTTTTAAACATATACATCTTCTGTCCTGGATCTTCAGCTCTTAGTGTGTGTTGATGGTGCCCACCAATGGGTAGAATGGAATACTGACAACAACAAAAACTGGACCAATAAAATTGATTTCTAGGGGCAGAAGTCTTTCCATGATCCCTTATATCCTATCACAAAGGGAGCCTCACAGTCTTTGACTTTTCTTTGCCCAGATGAGATACAGTGGTCAATGCCGTGAGACTTCTGTCGTGACCTGGCCACCTGATGCAAATGTGAGGTTGTTCCACCTTAAGGTCGAGATCAAGCTTCCTTTTCTACTTGTCCCTGTTCTACAAGGGAGATGTTTGTTAGATTTGGAATAGGCAGGGTGGCATTAGCTATGGGTATCGGGCATTTACTTACCCTCTCTGAACCTCAGTTTTCTCACCAATTCAGCAATACCTCCCTGAATGGTGTTGTTATAAGGAGTAAATGACATAAGGTTCTATAAATGCCAAGGTTAGGACCTGTCTCTTTGTGTGATTCCAAACAATATCTGTTTTCTTTTCCTCTCTTCACCTCTTTGCTGAGCTGATCAAATGGAATCATGTGTGCTGGCTGTAGCACTTTGTAACTCTAAAGTACGAAACAAATTGTGGATGATGATTACTGGCACCAGCCCATGCTCCAGGAAGTTGGAAGTACCAGAACGTTTTCACTGCTCAGAGATACCCAGCTGTGTTAGAGACAACACTGGGGATGGTCCTGGGTCCTTGCCTACAGTCCAAAGCTTCATCAACTGTGACTTTGTGCTACTCAGTTGTCCACCTACCACCCTGTGGAGGGCAGCGTATAGGTGAGGGTATACATATCACCTTATATTCTAGAGCCTTAGACAATACAACCAAAATATAATCACCTGCCCTTGATTTGAACCCTGTGGGGAAGCATATATTTAGATAAAATATCTCAGGGCAAGGCTCCTTCACCTACCAGTGGAGTGCCTAACCCCGTGTCTTGAATAATCTTGTGCTGACCTTCTCCTTTTCTTTTATCTTTTACCCTTTGAACCAGAGAGCAATTTTTTATTGGCAAAGGATTCTCAGATATATCGGAAAGGCATTCGGTGAACACTAAGTGTTGTTTATTTCTTTTGTTGAGTTGATTTTCCCCCTCGAAAGTTTTCTCTTTGAAATGCTACATGGAAATACCATCATTTCTCTTTGCCTTCTCAAGAGAGCCATAAAATGTATTGGCTATTAGCTGAAATGTCGCCTCTTGGCTCCATTGATCCAAAGGGATTTGGGATCCCCAGGGTGATCAGAGATTAATTATATACAAGTTATACTCAGAAATGCCCCTGGGTGCTTACATGGGCTCTGCATTGTTCAGACAGTACTTTGTTAAGGCCCAGGCCAGTGTTATGAGCTCATTGGAAATTCAAAGACTAAGTCCATCCAGCATGTTGGACACAAGACTATTAAGTGATTCATTTCTGGAGGTGAAGTCATTGGAGCTCATAAGGGTAGCTTCTGAACCTATGGGAATCGAGCCTAAGTGATCTCCCAAATCAGTCTTTGAGAATATAAAGGATGAGAGAGAGGCAAGAATAAGCATCTTACAAAGGCTTTAATCTGAAATACACAAACTAGCTTTAAGCAGGAGAGCTTGAGAGTAGGGGCTGAAATTACTGAAATGTATCATTAAAGGGTTTTAAGAAGTTGTTTTATAAGGAGGGTACATTAGTGCCTGCGGGCATAAGGAATCAAAGAGCGAGTATGAGAAAGACTTGGCAAAGGGAATAACCTTACAAATGTAATCTGAGAAGTGAAACTTGTAAGTATTTGAGTTATTTTCAATGAATATTGTTTGATAGGCTAGGGAAGTACTCCCTTTTATGGCATTAATTGCACCATGGGAATGGCACAAGCTACAGCAGATGATGACAGGTTATATATGCTTCCCCTTGACCGTTTCCCTTCACTGCAGCTGGGGGAAGCTGGGAAGCATGTCCTTGTGCCCTCTTAGAGCTGGCGAAGCAGCTAGCCATTTCTCTAGCCACTGCATGTGCTGAATATTTAGTGAAAGGAAAGAACAGAAGAGGGGAGGCGAAGAAGAGGGGAGGGAAAGAAAGGATTAAGAATGAAAGAGAAGGGGGGGTGGGGAGGGGGGGATGGCCAGCCATTCATAACTAGAGTGATTGATTCTAGGCATCATGCCAGGTATTTGTGCTTGCATTATCTCAGTTTCCCTGCCCATGGCACAGTTAGTGTGAGCAGAATAATTTTATTCATGACAACACAAGTGGAAGGCATTCTGCTTTCCTGCTTCAACAGCAGTTAGAGCAAGGGGCTTTGTAAAATCAGGGGGACTACCCTAGTTCTTACTGGATGATTTTAATGTCTTAATAAAGAGTTCTGGGGACCTGGGTGGCTCAGTTGGTTAAGCATCTGCCTTCCACTCAGGTCATGAACCTGGGGTCCTGGGATGGAGCCCTGCATGAGGCCTGCTTCTCTCTCTCCCTCTGCCTGTTGCTTCCCCTGCTTGTGCTCTCTCTGTCAAATAAATAAACTCTTAAAAAATATATTTTTAAAAAGTTGTTTTGGGGCACTTGGGTGGCCCAGTTGGTTAAGCAACTGCCTTTGGCTTGGGTCATGATCCTGGAGTCCCGGGATTGAGTACCACATCGGGCTCCCTGCTAGGTGGAGAGTCTGCTTCTCCCTCTGACCTCTCCCCTCTCATGCTCTCTCTCTCTCTCTCTCTCTCTCTCAAGCAAATAAATAAAATATTTTAAAAAAGAAGTTTTTTGGGTTTTTTTTTGTTGTTGTTGTTGTTTTAAGAAGACGGGAGTAGAGAATTAACAACTGAGTAAAAATAATGAGCTGTCTTGTTAGAGATTTAAGGAGGCCTAACTTTAGATAGTACAATGCTGCCAGGTGACCCCCTTTCAAGTACTTCTCTTTCATAACCTGTGAGATGATTCTGTAAGACCTCCCTTCAGGAGGCCTTAGGGAACACTCCCCTGCACACTCTTCTCCTCCTAATAACTAGTGCAGAGGAGGGAGAGAAGAGTTGTTAGCTGTTTTCTCACTAACCCATCCTGTTTTTGTTTTTTTTTTTTAAGATTTTATTTATTTATTTGAGAGAGAGAGATCACAAGTAGGCAGAGAGAGGGAGAGCAGAAGCAGGCTCCCCGCTGAGCAGAGAGCCCCATGTGGGGCTCGATCCCAGGACCCTGAGATCATGACCTGAGCCGAAGGCAGAGGCTTAACCCACTGAGCCACCCAGGTGCCCCAACCCATCCTGTTTTTAAATAGGATACATTCCTTATTGAAACGGAACATCACACCATATAAAACCGCAGTCTAGATGGTCTTGCTGATTCAGTCTCTACTTATAACAAATCAAATCTTGACATGCTGTTGAGCACCTTGCCTTGCACTTGGCCAGTGCTTCCCTTTCACTTGTCTGCCTCTGTGCTATTGCAGGCTGTGGATTGCTCTCTTGGGAGACTCTTTCCACTCTACCTGTCAAATCCCACTCACCTACCTTAGACCCAGTACATAGTTCACCTTCTTTTTCCAGCCCGCTCCCCAGTTCCCTGAATCTAGAAAGCCCTTCCTTTTTGCTGTGTCCTCAGAGGACTTTTATATACTTGTGTTACAGTATACATCCTTTTCTGCCTTTGGTTGTCATCAGATATGTGGATGTTGTACTTGTGCTATGAGTCTGCAAACTCTTTGAGAGCAGGGCCATGTCTTGCTGTCTTTGCTTCATTGATGGTGCCTAGAAAGCAAATGAAAGGAATTGATGCAAATGAGTTGTCCCCTGACCGAGAATGGTGCATAGCGGAAGAAATATATGCCTGAGGCATAAGTATCTTAGGAATATACACAACAAAAAGAAGATATCCTGGGACAGCCCACACTGACACTCAAGGGTGTCAAGGTCCATGAGTGTTCTAGCACCTTCTGGTGGCAAGAGGAAGGACCACAGTGAGCTGAAGCCATTGCGAAAGACATCGCAGATGTCTTTGGAACTTGAATTGGATGTTGCATCATGGTGAAAATTTGAATGAGTAGAGGAGGAAAGAGAAGAGAGAAGGCAGGGGCATAGGGAGGAAGATAGAAATGACTTCAGGATCCTGTGGATTGGTTGGGACAAACCGGGAAGACCCCCTAACAGTGGCTTATGTTTTCACCAAAACTGACAACTCATAAAATGCTGTCAGCTATATCATATGTGATTCCATCTAGTAAGGTCCAGAGTTTGAATTCTAGTTTTTTGCAAACAGCATTGCAGAGGAGACTCAACAGTGTACGCAGTCAAAACCTACTCCAGTGGTACTATGTCTGTGTGAAAGGAAAGTAATGAGGAGGAGGAGGAAGTGGAGAAGGAGGAGGGTGCTGATCCCCAGAGTCCTGAAGGCTGAAGCAACATAAAATGCTATGCCACAGAAAGAAGGGCACGGATTTTATCTCATGATGTGTGCTCAACTCACAGCTCTGATAAGGTATAAATGTAATCTGTGTTAACCAGGTCAAAGTTTAGTGCAATATAAAGGCATTCATTGCATTTACTTAGTGCTTCAGTCCCTTTGAGAACACAGCTGTGTGGGTTTAGGCGATAATTTTCTGAGTTAATGACTTAATCACCTCCTCAGGATTCAATCTTGATACTCAAAGCATTTCCTCCACCAAGCCTGTTTATGTTGGAAACCTCCAAGCTCATCTTCAGGCTTCTGCCCTGAGTTGCTGCCCAGGGTCCCCCAGTGAGAGTGTCAGGAATGAGGGGTATTTACCCGAAGATGAGACAAATAGTTGAAACCCCCCCCCCCCCCCGTGGCCTCCTTAGCATAGGGATTGAAAGACCTCTTAGCCATCACCAGAAATTTATGTTTGCTGTTGGAAAATTGCTTTGGGAAATGATGTGGATCAGAGAAGTAAATTTTCTGTCAAGATAAACTTTAGTAGTGAGCAAAGCAAAATTTGGGGAAAAGAGGATCCCTAGGTGTTTTATCTCATTTTTATTAACATTCTGTAATATTTACCACAGTCGTTCTCTGTGAGCCAGACTGACTGTAGAAGCACTGAACTACAGAGAAGATCAGGTATTTCTCTAGAGAGGTTACCTCAGTCTCATTTTACAAACAGAAGCTGCTGATAACAGATGTGCTTCAAAAAGCTGGCAGCTTTTAAAAGAATTAAGGTGAAACATAAAAACCCTAAAACCCCACCAAACAGAGACCAGGAATCCACAGCCTCCGGACTGGCCCAGACTTTTCACTGTTTCCAGAAATTGCTGTTATGCAGTCTGTACAGACGGTGGAGTGCTTGGACTAGCAAGGGAGGGGAGGGAGTTTGGCAGGGCACCAGCTCTGAGCACGATTCTTCTTTTCTTTTTCCCAAAGAGCTGAGCCTGGTAAAAAATAAAAACACAAACAGACCCTTTCCCTCTTTCCCATCTGCTTTCATCCCAATTCTTTGGGGTTGGTAGCCCTGGGTGAACCGGCAGAGCCCAGCAGGCTGCTGGCTGTTGAATGTGTTGCTGGATTTTGCTGCCATCCAGGGCCGCTTGGCCTGGGGTCCGGGAACACTGAGTCTCCTCAGCCCGCAGATAGGGGACCACAGCAGTCTCTGGGGCATGAGGGCTCAGAGAAGCAGCACATGCGGTTCTGACAGCGGTCATATGAGGCAGTGATTATAACTGAGCTGAGGTTGACTTCTGCCTCCACCTTCTAGCGGAAGCCTCAGTCAAAGCTCTTGGGGGAGATGGAGTAGGTTATATGCTGCTGATGAGAGGCATGCTCAGAAAATGAGGACTAGGGGTTGACCTGTTGACAGATCTGGGAAGAACCATTGTATTGAGAAAAACACCCCCCCCCCCCCCCCCCCCCACAAAAAGGTCAATTACCTGAGACAAGTTTTGGAATACCACTGTGGCAGGGATCTTTATAAGCTCCTTCTTAACTAAGTATTCCAGCTGACTTTAATGGAGAAGGTACTATCTCTCCTTCTTCTCACTTATTACAGTTGCTAATCTATACCCCAGCCATCTCCGCTGTGGAGAAAATTTTTACATTGCTAATATGATGTTCTCTTTAAATTAACCTTGTGTAGCCACTTTTTAGGATCCATTTCCAGAAACTAGTTGTCCCTAATGCCTTTCAGTCATCCCCAAGTCTATTTAAATGAACATAGTGCATAACTCTACCTTGGTGACACAGGGTGGGAAAGAACATTAATTGAGAATTCACTATCTACCAGCATGTGGAGGACACAACACACATGATCCCTGATACTCGTCCCAGGAACCTGTGAGGAAACCAAATGTATGTCCATTTTAGAGACATGGACACCAGGGTTCATAGAGGTGAAAAAATTGACCTGCTCAAAGGCCATTTGATCAGACTCTGTGCCACACGATGAAGGACAAAGTCAAGTGAAATGCGGGCCCGGCCCTCAAGGAGTAAACAGTTTAGTTGCCTCCCTGCTACATGTGCTCTAGACAGAGGAGTCAGGAAGGACTTAATTCAGAGCAGTGACTAGCAGGGATGTTTGTGTCTCTGGAGAGTTTGAGACGTGGTCCTCTAAAGTCACACTGTGTGGGTGGCCACCCACATGTCACCACCCCTGTCTTCTGTCCACTGCTTCCATCTTTGCGAAGCACCTCAAAGCATTTGAAGTTGTCACTTACATTATCTCATTTAATCCTCACCAGATCCTGGGGACCCAGGCTATGTGCAGATTATTTTCTGAATTTTATAGACAAGGGAATTGAAGTTCAGAAAAGATGGTGATTTGTGTACATCAATAAAGGGCAGAGCTAGGACCAGGATTCTGTCTGTTAATTCTGTACCCATTTTTCCCCCTAATATATCATAAAGCCTCCAAATAAAGACAACTCTGGGCAGTGTTGAGTGCAGGAAGGGCTGATAAGACCAAGTTCCAGAAATTATATGCTGCTGTTCAAATAATCTCTGAATTCTAGTTTTTACTGTCAAAGAACCCAGACCTCCTTTGACCATCTTAAAGTCTTCAAATGGTGACCTGCCATAATGCTTTAACCTTTTACTATTATCTCTTCCCCCATGTTAATCATTGTCATCTCAGTGTTTCTCAAACTTGGTGTGTTTTTTTTTTTCATTATCTTCCACTTAAAGGGATTTTTTAACACATTTTTTCCTGGTTGCCTCCTCTGAAATTTTAATACCACCCATTTAACCTATATCTGTTTATGTACTCTGTATGATATCTTCACCTCTCAAGAACCAGTCTTTACCACCTTGGTTCAACATTGCCCCCACTGGGAATGCATAGTGTAACTCACAACTATGAATTCAGTTAAAAGAAGAAGGAGGAGGAGGAGGGATGGGTCGGGGGAGGGAGGGGGAGGAGGAGGAGGAGGAGAAAGGGAAGAAGAAGAAAGAAGAGAAAAAACTGAATGAGGAGGCAGGAAGGGAAGGAAGGGAGGGAGACTGGCTGGGAGGGAAGAAGATGGGAAGAAAGGGAAAAAAAAAAGTCAGTGAACAGAAGGCAGTCCTCAATTTCCCAATAGGTATCGCTTTTCCTGGGACATAGATTCATGTCTTGGGGTTTCACTTTGGCCAAAGTATCCCCAATATGCCTATTCAAAGCAGGGGCAGAGCATTCTCGAACCATTCTGTGAGTGACACATAAGGAACAGACAGTGGTTTCGAACAATCATCTCTCAGTATAAATTCCCTAGTCACAAAATAGTTCATCCCCTGGGACCAAACCTGGTCTCTGTCAGTGGTTGTTGGGTAGATCTGTGAGGAGGGTGGAACCTTTCCTTGGGGGAAGTTTGATGATTTCACCATTTTACCTGCTGATAAGCAATAGTAGAGAAGAATGTATTAGAAATGACTTCTACCCACACCCCTTAACTCCACACCCTGCCTACTAAATGGGACAACTAAAAGGAAAGCCAAAAAATCACTACTACCCTTGAGAAAAGAAAGGCCTGGACAGGTAGCAGGGACTTTCCCTGGAGCCAGCAGGAAACTGCTATCAAAACAACTTAGACTCAGCCTCTTGACACATGAGCTCCTCTCCCAGAAGAGAGTCCTGCTCAGATGTGTCTCATCCCGTTACATTTACTTGAGAAACATCAGACTGTAGCTGTTAGGACACAGAGAAAAAAACATCTTTAAATAAACATCAGCAAATCTGTTACAGCTGAAGATGTATACCTAATATCCCGGGGGCCAGTATGATTTAATATTGCTGGTATTAAATGAGAGTTTGGAAACTGGATAACAATTGTAAGCTGTGTAGTAGCTTTCCACCTTCAGGAAATGAGTACACAGAGCAAACAGCTCTGATGTAGGGATGAGTTTTGCTGGGTGGTCCTAAGAACAGTGCTGGCCATCAGCCTTCAGCTCATGTGCAAACTGGAAGATGTCACCACACCCGCACAGATCCACAGAGGTGCAGGCCTGAGCACACACATCTTGCAGAGGTGGGTACGTTCACCAGGGCTGCCTGATGTCGGTGGCAAAGAAAAGCCAGTTCACAACCAAAACAAAGTCAAGCAGGAGTGTAGAGGCCAAGGCCTGAGCCAGTTGCAGAGCTATGAAAGAATGCCTTCAGACTCCGTCTCCTCTGCCTCCTTATCTTTTTCTTTCACACTCAGTGCTGACAGGAATTCAGATTTTTGTGTATCATCTTATCACAGAAGAAAAAGGGGGTTGCGTGGCTTTGGAGTATAACAGACCTCCCTGGCCATGTGACCTTGTTTTATTTATCTTTTATTAATAATATAAAATAATATAAAGCAAAAAGAAACAAAACAAAATGAAACACAATCTTTATCTAGCACCTACCACGTACCAGGCACTGTTCTAAGCACTTTACAAAGAATAGCTCATTTATTTAATTCTCAATACTAACTTAATTAATTCCTGCAGCAATCCTGTCCCCATTTTCTAGATGAACAAACTGAGAATCAGAGAGGTTAAGTAAATTGCCAAACTTATTCAGCTAGAATTTGAACCCAAGCCTTTTGTGTCTAGAGTCAACTGCTTGACATGCCCTGCTATGGGAAGTGACCCTGGGCAAGTCACTGGACCTCTCTAAACCTCAGTTTACCTATCTGTACCTATCTGGATATTAAAATACTTCTCTGGACAAGGAGAGGTGAAGGTTTATTGCAGGGTTTAACTGAAGATGGTAAAGACTTAGCAGGTTGCCAGGCACCTAGTAAGGAAAATATTTTAATAAGCACTTCCCAGGGGGAGGGGGGGTGGTTGCCTTTCATACATGGAACAGGATAAAGTGGAAGTCTCTTCTGCACACATACTTGGTGAGTCTAGTGGGTCTAAATTTTAGCACAGTCCTCTTCCTAAGGCTTCTTCTTCAAGTTAAACTGTTCTGTTTTTCACTCAACACTTATTTACTTAATCCCTACACAAGGAATGTTGTGCTGCTTTGAGTGAAATGAGTTGACCAATGGAGTTGGAATTTTAAAATCTGAGTGGTATGTTACCTTTTGTTCCATTTCAGTTACAGTGTGGTTTCTCAAGACTCTTTTTCCCTAGAGCATGTTTATTCTTTTCTTTTTGTACCTTTATGATTTTTTAAATAGTGTGTAAAATAGGATCAATATGAGAAACTCAGATAAAAATGACCTGGACGGCAAGCAAAGGAGTGAGGCTGAATTCCAAAAAGGACAATTATTTTTAGAATAAAACACACACACACA
>RCUC01115179.1:0-20095 GCA_003697995.1 Taxidea taxus jeffersonii
GGTCACATGGCCACCCTGACACCCACAATGTGCGGGGGAGCCAAACCCAGCGAACACGGGCGAGAGTCTCCCCACCTGAAGGTCAGCTGAGTAGCACCCAGAATTTCATCTGCAACCTTCGCCCCACCGCCGCCATGCAAGGTAACATATGAGCCGATTCCAGGAATTAGGACGAGGACTTCCTTGGGGACCATGCCTGCGCCCTCCACGCCCAGCTCCGTCTCTGGTGCGCACCCCCTCCTGCCCTCCTTCGGTGTGCCCCCCGCCCCCCCGGCAAGCGTCAGCAGAGAAAGGGTGGCCAGTGGTGCTGGTGCTGGAGATGGTGGAGAGGGAGGCATCTGCTGGGGGCCTGGGCAGGCAGCAGAACGAGGCAGGACGGGGCCTAGGGCTCCCCAGGCCAGTCGCCACTGCCTGCCTGGCTGCAGAGGAGACGTGAAGGGGAAAGCGAAAGGGGCACTAAATAAGGGCAGGGGACCCACCTCCTGCTTTCCCCTGGGGCCCACACGTACTCCCTTAATCTGTGCCTCACCATCTGCCACTCACTTCCCCCTGGGATGGGAAGGTGCCGAGCCACAGCCTGTGATGCACGTGTTTACAGCAACATGACTGCGGGCTACGCGGTCTGAATATGGAACAGAGACCGTGTACTCAGACCATAGAAGGGAGGCTGGCAAAACTAGTCAGCCAGGACTGTGACCAGACCACCCTCGACCCACTCTCCCCTTCCTGGCGCTGGCCACCATGGCTCTGTTCCCCCGGGGCGCTGTGGGTGCTGGACTTCTCCCCACTCACAACTTGCCTGCGTGAAGGCCCGCAGACACCCCAGCCAGAAGGTCTCTCCCAAACACATTCCCACAGGCGACAGCGCACCGTGTTACCCCGCCAAGAGAGAACCACAGGGTCCGGGTGGAGTCCGGAGCCTCAGCAACCAGGCCCACCTTCTCAAGTGAGGGGTTTGGAAGGACAGGACCGAGTCCCACGGGTGTGCTTTCCCAGGTGGACGTCTGTGCTTGTCCCACCCGGTGCGGGATGGTCTGGCCAGCTGAGTTGGTGGCACAGACCTGCGAGGGAAGGCAGGCTGAGAAGAGGGCGCAAGGCGGGAACCAAGTCGGCCCAGTTCTCCACGGGGAAGCCCGTCTCTACTTCCCATCCTCACTGTGCCCATCCTGCGCTTGTCCCCGTTAGCTCCTGGCAGAGCAGTCTCCGGAGCGAGCTCCCTGCTGCTAAGATGAGACCCGCCCTGGCCACTCCGAGGTGGCCTTCCCTCCCACTGTGCTTCCTTCAACACACCGGGGAGGGCTCAGACCTCAGAGGATCACAGAGTCGGATCCACAGCCTCCTCTGGGGGCTCGCGACACTGAGCATCCCCGCACCCTGTCCGGGGCTCTGGGGACTTCCACGTCATTCCCCTCCAGTTTTAGGCATTTAACGGCACCCCCTGAAAGGTAGAGCCGCCCCTTGCTTCCGCTCATTCAATCCCTTGTAGGCCCTTGACCACAGTCTCCCTTCCCTTAACACCCTGAATCACCTCGCTCTCCCTCCACGGAGATTATCCCCGATTAATTTTATTCTCCCTCTCTCTCTCTCTCTCTCACACACACACACACCAATACACACGCCAACCATGACCATCGAACCCCCCACCCCGCTTTCTGTGCCCGAAACACCCGGTCTCTCGGGAAGGGTGTCTGGTCTGGCAGAGGCAACCCTCACCTCACTCAGACCCAGATCTGACCCTCTGAGGCTCAGGCCAGCCCAGCCCCGGGCCCCGGCTGAAGGAAGGAAGCCATCCCCGCCCATCAGCGAGGGTGACACAGGAACACGGAGTCTGGACTAAATCTCCTGTGACCTGAAGGAGCAGTCGGGGAGCCTGAGCGGGGACACGGAAATAGCGCCTCCAGAAAAATCTGGGTCATGGTGGAGGTCGAACAGCATTGGAAGAGGACTACGCGGGCACATCGAGACCCGTCACGCACCCTTGCCATAGAAGGGGACGGCCACTTTGCAACCAAGGGACCGGAGAAGACCAGGCTGGAGAAGGGGGTGAGGTGATTTGGACAGGAGGGAAGGGAGAGCTCCGGTGGCTAGCCCAGCCGTTTCTGGCTGCTGGCGGGCCCTTTGCCCCAGGTTGGCCCAGAGCCCCCACAAGCCTCATCGTGCCCACCTCCAGCCCAGAGACGAACCTGTGCTTTTCTGCCCGGTTCCCTTACCTTCCTGTACGCGTTCCCCGTACCTGCTCAACAACCCCACTGGGCTGTGACTTCTGCCTCCAACCCCTTCTCCCAAGGAGGGAGAAGTGACAGGGTTGGAAACCCAGCCTCAAGGCCCAGGGCTAAAGAGGAGAGGGGAGGGAGCACCATTTCCCGGGCCAGTGGTCCTTGTGCTTGTGCGCTGGTGGCACCAGAGGGAGGGAAGGACTCTGCAGAGGGCGCTGGGCCCAGGAAGGGCCAAGAGGAGCTCAGCTGTGCTTTCTAATGCCTGTTGAAGCACAGGGGCAGGGAGGGCCAGCTAGGGAAAGCCACAAGCCACGGGAGTGATCAAGGACGCTCAGAGAGCAGAGCAGGGGGGCTGGGAGGAGCAGGACAGCGATCCCAAGGAGGGAAGGGAAGGGGGGCTGCAGCTCTGGCAAGGGTCCTGAGTTCCTGCTGAAGGGGGAGGGGATGAGGGCAGGGGATCAACGGGAAGCACCCACCAACTCAAAAAGAGGGGGACATGAGGGAAGAACCTTAAGGGGACCTGCAGGGGGAGAGGGAGCAAATGCTCAGGTGGCCAGACAGAGCCCACGCAGACCCCAGAGGGGGCACCCAGCACAGGCCCACCCACTCTCCCCACAAGGAGAAGGCCTCCCACGGGACCCAGGAGGTCCTGTTCTGGCAAAGGCTGTGACAGGGAGCAGCTCCCTGCCCTGCCCCTCCTGTCCCCTCTCCCACCCCTCCCCACCGCCCGGCCCAGCCCCATCACCCCACAGAGAGGGCAGACCACAGACCAGAGAGGTACTTTAATTTGAAACTACTGTGAATGGGGCGGGGAGGGGGCAAAAGAACAGGGAGAGGAAGTCTTGGCTGAGGTCGAACAGGAGGGAACCGGCTTGGCCACAGCTCCCTGGCTCCAAAGGCACCAGCTGCTCCTCGTGCGCGGAGATGCTGGGCTCAACCTGTTCGACAGAGCAGGCTCAGGGAGGAGCAGCAAGCCAGGGCCAGCCCCCGCGCCCTGCTGCACGGGCCGCCACGGTGCCAAGGGGAATGGTGTGTGTAACACTCACTTCAAAGGCTCTGGAACTTGTCAGTCAGGGACCGCATGGCCGCTGAAACAGAGACAGGCGTAAGCAGACCCTCCAGACATGGGGAGAGAGGAGCCCATCCCCCTGTCCCCGTGGGGAACCGCCTAGCCTGCAACCTGAAACCCCTTCCAGCTCCTATCCCAGGAGCCCAGGCCTGACTCACTCACCCACCACCTCCATTCACTGCGAACATATCCTCTAAGGGAAGGCGATATGCTGGTACTTCTCCAGTTTTGGGGCACATCCGACTCAGTCAGGCTCGGCCAGCAACACGTATGTGCGCGCATGCGCGCGCGCGCGCGCGCACACACACACACACACACACACACACACACACAAGCCTTGCAGGCCATACCAAGGAACTGTTAAAGGGAAAACCAAGGCGGCATCTGCAAACATCCTAAAAGAGGGAGACCTGTGCGACCTGTTCCCGCCGGCAGAGCGGCCACGCAAGCCAGGCACGACTGAACCGCCTGTGCGCACGCCTAGCTGCACACACACTGCAGGCTCCTGGGCCAGGCCTGCCAGGGTCTCCTCCCCACAGGAAGAGTGGTCTCTGGGAGGCCGCCTGCACCTGCAGCCCATCCCGGGTCCTGCCCTGGGGACCCCCACCCCACCGGGCAGCCTGCCTCTGCCCCAGCCCGGCCCCAGCCAGAGGTTCCTCATACCAAGCTGCTCTTTAAGGTCGTCTACTTCTCTCTGCAGCACGAGACACTAGGCCGGCAGACAGCAGACACAGAGAGAGAAACCATTAGTATCCTCTGGCTTCCTCTCTCCTCCACCTCCCCCTCTTCCACGGGTACTACATCCCCAGGCCCAGTGGCTAGACCCCCACAGGCTCCTCAGTGGAAAGGCAGCGCCTTCCCTCTGTGGCTAGCAGACCAGGGTGGGCAGAGGGGGGGGACACCCAGGTCAGTCTAGCCTGGACCCGGATCCCACCCTCTAGTTTGGGCCTGCCTCTCTAGGAGCTGCAGGAAGCATTACCCGAGGACAGTCCTGTGCGCCAGCTGGCGGCTGCTGCTGCCTCTCTGGCCTTGGGGGCTGGTCAAGTGGCTCCTGGTCACCTGAGAGGGAAAGAACATCAAATCCAGCTTCCAAGGCCCCCAGGGAGGTGCAAAGGGCCTCAGCGGGGGTCCAACGTGAGGCAGCACCACCCTCTGCTGGCAACCGGCGGCCCCTGCTCCGCCAGCAGCTCCAACCTTCTCTCTGGACCAGTCCCCCTGTCCCCCAGGGGCAGCCAGCCCATCCTTGAAGGTGGGCCCCAGGGACCGTGGCTCTGGCTCAGACTCTCCCAGATCGGCAGCCACAGCCAGCCCCTGGGAGCAACGCGCCCAAACAGGATTCATCAGAAGAAAGGCTCTGTGCTGCTGAAAGGCTGTGTCCGGGGCCGCAGTTTGGGGCACTGCCACGCATCACCCCTGCTGCACAAACCCCACGTGGGGAAGGACGCGGCTTAAGGCCGATCCTGTCCACACCCCATACCCTGTGCGAGAAGCTGCCCGGGGAGGCGGGGAGCAGAGCTGAACCCCCAGCAGAGCCAGAACCAGAGCCAGAGGTTTCCCTCCTCCTCCCCTCTCCCCCGCACTCCTCTGACACCCACAAGACTCACCAGAGGGTGCAGGCCCTCTGGGCAGGACGTCTCCCTGGCTCGGGGCCAAGGGTTCCGAGCTTCCTGGAACTAGGGGGGCTCTGGCGTGGAGGTCGCCAGTGCTGCATTCTCCACGATGCGTGCACAAACAAGACGGCCCTGGCCTCTGTTTTGGAAGCTAAAAGAAAAATTTCTCACCCATCTGGACTTGGGATGTGGGGTGTGTGTGTGTGTGTGTGTGTGTGTAGGTGTACCCACGTGTGCATGAGAGCTGGGGTGAGGCAGGGAATGGGGAAGGGAACTCAGAGGCCGATCTGGCTGGCACTCTCTCCCTCAATCAGCCCCAGGCCAGGAGGCAGGCCACTGACAAAGCCCAGGTGGCTAAAGCCTAAAGGGTCGTGGTCCAAACTTTGAAGGGGTTCCTGGCTTCCAATCAGCTACCAGTCCCCCCTTCACCCAGACCCCTCTCTGGGGGAAGGAGGCAGGAAACGTGCCAAGGGTCCAGAATGGTGCCGGCGGTGCCGGGCTCACACACAGTGCTACCCTAGGTTAATATCTGTCCCTGTGAAAACGACCCTCGAGCTATCTGCCATCCCAGTGATCCCAGCGACCCAGGGGCACCCACGGCAACCCCTGAAGTAGGTAGGGACAGAGGCAGCATGGGTAAAGAAGTGGGCAGAGCGGGAGGGGCAGGGGAGAGGAAGGGCACCCAGAGAGGAGGAGCATGGCCTACTCACCTGGCCCTTTGGGAATGGGTCTCTGCTTGAGTCAGTGCCTTCTCCTGCTGCCGCCAGCACCTCCGCCTCCCGTGTCCTCCTGGCCACCGATTTCTTCCCCGCCCCCGTGTACTTGGACTGTTTGATTCCCGAAGGGCCCACGGAATGCCTCTTGGACTTGCCAAGCAGGGGGACACCAGAGATTGGGGGGAAGGTGGCCGGTTCCAGGGGAGCTGCTGAGACTCTCTGCCCCCAGGAAGGAAAGCTTTTCCCCGACGCGACTCTTGAGGGGCCCCCTAGGGATTTCTTCTCCTGGGTCACCTTCCTCCTAGAGGTGGCCCGGGGCAAGCTGCCTGTAGCAGCAGCAGCAGCAGCAGCAGCAGCAACAGCAGTAGCTCCCCGGTAGGTGGGCCTGCTCTCCCCCTTCCCCCAGACCACACTTTGCATTTTCTTGGAGGAGGGCATGTCCAGCTCTCCCATGGCCTGGCTCTCCACAAACGAAGTGAATCCTCGGGGAGCCGAGGTCAGGAAAGGGCCCGGCACGTGCAGGAAATTCTCCCTGACACGGAAATTCGAGTGTCCGGGTGTGTCCCCGGGATCCTCGGGGCTGCTGGGCTTGGCCTGGCCTCCTTCTTTGGAGTAAATGCTCACCCTCATCAGCTGTATCTCCCCGAACTCATCGGAGGACTCGGGGTCGGAAAGCAGCGGGGCGCCCAGGCCTTCGGTGGCGGTGGCAGTGGCAGTGGCGGGGGGCCGCTGGCGATCCGCCCTGGCATTCGCCCTGCTCTTAGCGCCTCTTCTCGGGTTCCCCCAGGCCCGGCCGCCCTCGGGCCCAGCCATGCGCAGCCCAGCGGCAGAAGGCGGCTGCGACTCCACGCAGCCCAGGCCGAGAGCGCCTCGCCCACTGGGCCCCGTGTCGAGGCCCGCCCAACCGCCCGACGCTTCGGCGGCGCAGCTCTCGGGGGACGGGTATCTCCGCAGGCCCAGGGCGTCGCGGTCTGTCAGCTGCTGCACGATGTCCGCCGCGGACTCGCCAGCCAGGTGGGCCGCGTAGTTCGGGGCGTCCCCCTTGTCGTCGGCCGGGGAGCCGGGGCGGCCTTCGCGGCCCCACAGCACCGGCCCTCCCGCTTCCAGCACTTCCCGCTCGGACTCGAGGCCGCCCTCGCCCTCGCCGCTCCGCGGCGGGCCCACATCTAGACCTAGTCCCGGGGCTCGCGGGGCCCGAGGGGCCCCGGGGCCGGAGGGGCGGACGCCGGCCTGCTCCCCGCCCTCGGGGCCGAAACCCGCTCCCCAGACAGACCCCTCATCCGGAGTGCTCATGCTGGCGAAGCCGCGCAGCCCCGCTTTGAGGGAGACGACCGCCCTGGTCCCGGCGCGACGGGTGAGAGGCGAGGGCGCCTGAGTGGCGGCGGGAGTGGCTCAGCGTTCGGACGACGCGGGCCGTGACTCACCACAGGCTCCGCGCCACGCGGTGTGGCGTTGAACGGTTCGAGATCGCCTCAAACAACGTGTGGCTTGCGTGCACCTCCGACGGGACTGCCGCTGCTTCCTCATTGGTCCACCCCCCACCAATCAGCGGGCCCCTTGTTGGCCCGTCCCTCGAGGCCCTAACCAATGCGGTCGAGCGCCGTTGCTTCGCCCTGCAGCGGGTGGGGGCTGGGTGTCCACGAGTCCTGGCGTTGCTTGGGGCTGTTCTGGTCCCGCCTCCCTTGGCCAGAACCTGCTTTCCACTTGGAGTCCCCGCTCTGAGCTTCTGTCTCTCCATCCACAGAGCGGGGTGCGGTGGCATCTGTCTCCAGGGTCTTGGGGATGAAAGGTCGGGACAGAGGTGAGGTACGGGGAGATACAGCTGATGAGGGTGAGCATACAGTGGCACTTAGGACCCGATGGGAAACTGGGCACGGGAAGCCCGCAGTCACCGATCAGGGGATGAGGGGGCGGGAGGCGGGCATACTTTCCCTTCGAAGGGCCCGAGAGCAAACGATGTCATATTTATGCGCCTTTTAGTCTTTGTCGAAACCACTCGACCACCATGGACCATCAAGTTGGTCCGTGACTCTGTGCTCCGGGAACCGTATAGGCAGGCGGGTCTGGTGCACAGGCCGGGCTTTGCCCCTCTCCTGCCAGGCCCTCCTCCTCTCCGAGGCAGTTCAACAAAAGAGGGAATCCCAGCGGCCAGTGCAGGCACCAAAAGATACTCACCATCACCAATGCCGGAGGTGTGAACTAAAACCTCGAATCGGTGTTCACAATCTGGACTTGGGACGATCAAAGAGCTGAACCATTCCAAGGGTGGCAGTGGTTGTGAGCAAACCAGTGCTTTTGCCCACTGCTGGGGGTGGGGATGGGGGGCGCAGGGCAGCCTTTTGGGAGGGTATATGGCAGAATCGATGCAAAGCAACTTATACAATAGGTGCTACATGCCCGGCGCTCACGTAGGCACTGTAGTTAACTAGTCTCGCACCCATAAGACACGCGTAGGGTTGAGGTACCCACGATTACCGTCCTCTTACTGGGGAGGAAACGGGCACTGAGAGGTTGAGCCACTGGCCCAAGGTCATTAGGATTGCTGGGATCCCTGACAGGATCAAAAGCACGCAGTTTGGGGGCAGAGTCCTCACTGTGAGCGGAAAACCTTAAAGCGGAGAAGACCCACATTCCCTATCTACCATCCAGCAAATCTGCTGCTGGCTACTTCTTCTGGCTACTTCCACTCGCTCGTTCACGCAGTGGATAAGGAAGGACACGTGTGCTAGGACACTGGTGATGAGAAAAACTGGGAACACTCCAAGTTCCCAGCAGTGAGGAGAGGGATGCAAGCAACGGGAAGTGTGCATCCCGAAGACGGGAAAGGCGGCAGTCAAAAGGAACGCGGGAGGCCACGTTCACAGATTTCAAAGCACCCTCGTGACTGAATAGAGCAATTTGGAGGTCAGTGGAGCTGGACACACATTGGTAAATAATGAAATGAATTGAAAACCACGAACCACTCCTATATTGAGACTAGGTAGAGGTGTAGGTCTAAGAATGTCGAGAGGTCTGGAGCGAGGCACAGCTAAGTAGGCCTAACAGTGGTGGTGGCGGTGGGGGTGGGGGCGGGGCGCCATTGATCTCTCAGATTTTCCTGACACTACAGGTTCCCAGCTTCTCTGAGCTGGGCAGTCCTGACATCTGGGGAGTGGTCCCTCTCTCCCTTGGCTTCTGTGAGGTCCCGGCCTATTAGAATTTCCCTTGCTTGCCACCCAACCCCTACTCCAAGGGCCCTCCATTCCTTCCATGCTTTTCCTTCCTCTTTCCCATTCATACTCTTCTGTCTGCCCCTTGCCTCTCCTGCCCGCATCCTACTCTGGCTGATCCCCAAGAGAGGCCTGGGGTGCCTGAACACTCCTCGCCTGTGTGAGCTCCGAGGCCCAGTGTCACTGGGTCTGCACCCGAGAAGCCTACCGTGCTGGAGAAGGTCACAGAGCAGGGGACACTGGGCACACTCTAACTCTGCGATGAGCCTCCTCCTCCAGCGTGCCCCCCGCTGTCCCTGCCTGTGTGTGGAAAACGCCCTCTCCCACTTCTCCCATTGACTCTTAAAGTCATGGTGCTGTTTCAGACGTGCTTAAACTGGTCACGGAGGATACAGCAGCACCTCTTCTCCCCACTGCCCTCCTAGGGAACATTGTCAATGGAGCCAGTGGAAGCCTCCTTGTCCCTCTCCCCCGCAGACAGAATCCTGGAGCCTTTTCACACCTTCCACACTCTCGTCATCCCTGGGGCTCTCGTGTCTCCTCTTTGCTTGCACCCTATAGGTCTCCACCGGCGTCCGTAATCCCTGCTGACTCACTCCCTCCCTTCAGCCTCACCCTGCTCCGATAGTGGTTTCAACTTACCTGTTTGGTCTGTGGCAGGACCAGTGTCAGAGCATCCACTTGGCCGCCCTGGCGTGATAGCTTCTTACCACACAGACCAGTGACCCAATGTGGGGGGTTTTGCCCCAACTGCCACATGTATCACTTGTCAACTTGAGGACTGGAGAAGTGACCACTGCCGTGGTCCATGACTGGGTCTCTAGTCCCAACTCCATTTATTACCAGGGTCTCCTCAGCCCCGGTCTCGCTGGGCCCCGTCGTGACACTGTGGGGCTCCAGAATCAGTGTCACCTCAGACCCTGTGTCAGATGGTTCCAGGCATGTCTGAGTATTCCTCTCTCCCCAGGGCACCATCCCCTGAGAAATGGTAGTCCTTTTCTGTAGAGAAGGACAGTGGTGTCACAAACCTGACCGCCTGGTTTCCAGACCCTTCCTCCTCAGGCCTCCTCCACCTCTTCAGTCAGTGGGGCCGGTCTCAAAACCGCCTCAGGACCAGGAACTGAGTAAGAAATCGTGACTCTTTCCTGGGATGACCACCCTCTTCCTCTTGCCTTTTTCGGGCCGCCGTTGCCCCAGGGGAGCCAGGCTGTTGGAACCATCCTCTCAGCTCCGTGCCAGTCGCCCTTGCCGGTTGTTACTAGAAACGTGGTCTCCAGGAGTCTCTTGGTCAAGAGCCACCCCGGCCCTCTGTTAGGTCAGCGTTCCCTCACTCCCACGGATGGGGATGGGCCTGGGCCAGGACCACCTTCCTTCCGTCATCTGCCCTGGCCTGCAGAGGAGAGCAACTGCCGAACTTCTTGGTGATGCTGTCCCCTCCCCCCACCAGAACACTCCTGATGGCTTTGGTGCATGGTGTGTCCTCTCGGCCCTTCCGTGGCGCATAACCGTCTGGCCGTGGGGGGCTTGGCCTCACACGTTCTGTCTGTTCCACCATGCCTGCCTCACTCAACCTCTTTGTTCCTTCCTCTGCCACCAGCTCGTCCAGGGCAGGGACTCGAACTTCTCTCCGTGTGGGCCTTCAGCTTCTTAAAGCTTTGGAGGGCCATGCTGGTGGTGAATTTGCTCCCTCTCCTGGAGTCCCTGCCGGTATGGGAAATCCCATGGGATGAGAAAGTGCCCCCCCACTCAGTAAAACCTGCTTATCCAGTCTTCTCTTCCTTCCTGTCCTCTTGATCCAGCACCCTCAAACTCCAATCCCAAGGCTATTTCCCCTGCTCCTGCCAGTACAGAGCAGCTATTTCTGGAAACTGCCTCGGTGTATCATTTCTTCTCTCCCTTGTCAGGCTTGGCATAGCCCCAGCAAGGTTATGGAGAGAAGATCAGGGCTTCCGCTGGGAGGGGCCCCTGTGGTTGGCGGAGAGCATTCTCCGCAACGTCTATCAGCACATGCTGGGTCTTGCTAGGGAGCGAAGGGCCACCCTGAAAGCTCCGAGGCCTCAGGGGCTGGGGCCCCAGCACCAAGGAGTCAAGTGGTATATGAGAACACATCTATCTAACCCAACAGACGGTAGTCCTAGAGAAACAGAGGCACAAAAAGACGTAAGAAATGTGTACAAGTCACAGCAAAGCAACATCTGTAAATTCACCCCTAGCTTGAATGCATTAATCGCCAGGTATAGAGAGGGTCAACCCGGTGTAAGACCTGGTGCATTCCACTGTATGCTCTGGTCAGGCGAGGTACTTCTGATAACGCCCTACACCCACTGAGAGGGTAAAGACTGAGGACAACCTACCGAGAGTTCAGCCTCTAGTGTGCGCCATCGTGGCCATCATCACAACACACAAAGTAGCCCTTTAAGGCAGAACGTGTTCCCAGAGACAGAACTGGACATTTTCCCCTACTATTCTATTTATTTATTTGAGATAGAGAGAGTGTGCACACAGAGGGAGAAGCAGACTGCCCCCTGAGCAGAGAGCCTTAGGTGGGGCTCGATCCGAGGACTGTGGGACCATGACTACAGCTGAAGGCATTCTCTTAACCAACTGAGCCACCCAGGCGCCCCCAGAATTGGAGAGTTTATAAGGATAAAAGGATCCACCCGTATGGGAGACATCACAGTTGTAAACTTAGATGCGCGAAAGTACAGAGCCTCAAAATACATACAACAGAACTTGACAAAATTGATGGCGGAACTAGCACATTCAACGGCGATATCCGGAGGCTTTAATACTCTGTCTCAATAATTGATAGAAGGACTAGACAGAAAATTTGTGAGGATATAGAAGAACTGAACAGTCTTGGTTTTAGCTTGAACTAATGGACACCTACAGGATGCTCCATTCAAGAGCTGTTGTGTACACCTCCTTTTCTTGTTACCCCATCTCCTACCCACCTCCCCTCCAGCAATTCTCAGAACTCGGGGATTGTTTCCTAGAGTTAAGAGTCTCTTCAGGTTTGCCTCCCTCTCTGTTTTTGTCTTATTTTTTCTTCCCTTCCCCTAGGTTCATCTGTTTTGTTTCTTTTATTCCACATTCTTTTCAAGTCCACATGCTCATTTCCTGGGGTAGAACATGCTGGGGGCCATGAAGCTGATCTCAATAGCTTTGAAGGGATCTAAATTATGCAAGGATTTAACGCTCTCATGGTAGAAGAGTGTGTGAGACTCAATACCACCTAAGAAATGCTTCAAGGAAAATAATAATCTTAGGGAACAGCCAGCTTTCGGGTCCAGGAGGACGATTTGGGGGACATCTGGAGATGTTGAGGATATTCGGGTCCTTTCTGTTCACTCACCCTCTTCATTCCCACCTGATGACCCTGGTTCCCGTTTTCCTGAGAGTAGAGGGCAACTGGCAGAAAACTTCCTTCCATCCTCATAAATGTGTCCCTCCAATTAGGATCACTCTCATGGCATTTCTCCTAACTTAAAAAACCCCTCTTCTGATCCCACTTTCCATTTGAGCGCCCCCACATTTCCCTGCTCGGCCTTACAGAAGAACTCCTTTGAAGAGTTGTGTCAGGGCACCTGGGTGGCGCAGTCCGTTGAGCATCCGATTCTTGATCTGGGCTCAGGTCGTGGTCTCAGGATGGTGAGATCGATCCCTGTGTTGGGCTGGGCACTCAGCCTGGAGTCTGCTTGAGATTCTCTCTCCCTCTGCCCCTCCTGATCATGCTCCCCCCCCCCTCTCAAATAGATAAATAAAAGAATAAGAAGTTGTTTGTACTATTTCAAGTTCCTCTCCTCCCATTCGGTCCTCCTCTCTGTTCAAATTTCACAAAGTGTTACTGAATGCTTGCCACCTGCTGGGCACTGTTCTAAGACCTTGAGCTACATGGGTGAACAGGGCTAAAGGAACTTCCGTTTCTGTCATAGACCTATCATCCGTCTCTTCCAAATCTTCAAATATCTTCATTCCTTTGTTCTTAGAGTATGCCTTCCCAGACCATGCTCCAATCTTTATTGATTGCTAAGGGTGCTGCATCAATCTAGAACATTCCTTTGCTAGGCACCCAAGTGCGGTCTGGGGCCTCTTGGAACCCACTTTTTTCTTTCTGTTTATTACAGTGTTTTTTTTTTGTTTGTTTTTTTATTAAAGATTTCATTTATTTATTTGACAGAGAGAGAGATCACAAGTAGGCAGAGAGGCAGGCAGAGAGAGAGAGATGGAAGCAGGCTCCCTGCTGAGCAGAGAGCCGAATGCGGGGCTTGATCCCATGACCCTGAGATCCCGACCCGAGCCGAACGCAGCAGCTTAATCCACTGAGCCACCCAGGCGCCCCTATTACAGTGTTTTTGTTGAGACACATCCTCTGGGTACTTCCTGAGAAAAGACACATGGTAAGTGGCTTCTTTTGAGACTTTACCTGGGCAAAGTTTGTCTTTATCTCATTCTTAATTGATACCTGGATGTATAAATTTCAGGGTGAAATTTCCCCCCAGGGATTTTGAATGTCTTGATCTACTGTTTGTCTGTTTTTTTTTTAACTTCCAATATCACTTTTGAGAAACGTGCCATGATTCTGAATGCTATTATCAGTCCCAATCCTGTTTATGAATAAATTTGTGTACTCTTCACCACCATTAGGATATAAAATATTTTCATTTTATTTAAAATATACCTCACTGTGCCCTCTATTTAAACCCTCTTTCTCATCCTAAATCTATGGTAACTAGTGATATGTTTCCCATTCTTATATTTTTCCTTTTCCAGAATTGTATACAAGCATAATGATACTGCGTTATCTTTTGTGTCTTGTCCTTTCATTTAGTAAAATGCATTTGTGATTCATCAAAATTTTGCAAATAGCAATTGTACTCTCCTTTGTATTGGGTAAGTAGTATTCAATTGTATGGATACATCAAGGTTGCTCTTCATTCATCTGGTAAAAGACATCTTGATTTCTTTAATTTTTGAAGTAGCTTGAATAAAATTGCTATGAGCATTCATGGAAAAGTTTTTTTATAAACATAAGTTTTCATTTCCCTAGCTCTAGGGAATGCACTCAGAAGTGAGATTGCTGGGTGCTATGGTTATTCCGTGTTTGCTTGTGTAAGAAATTGGCAAACTGCTTTACAGAGCAGCTGTACCATTTTGCATTCCCTTCATCAATATCTGAGCATTCCACTTATCTCCAATCTTACCCAGCACTCAGTTTTGTCAGTATATTTTAATTCAGCTATTCTAATAGCTATGTAGTGGTATCTCATTGTTGTCTTGCTTTGCATTTTCCTAATGGCCAATAACATTTTTTCATGTGCTCAACTTCTATTCTCATATCCTCTTTGATGAAGTGTCCATTCTTAATTAAACTACTCGTTTTCTTTTTTAATTAAATTTTTATTTTATTTTATTTTATTTTAAGATTTTTATTTATTTGGCAGACAAAGATCACAAGTAGGCAGAGAGGGAGGCAGACAGACAGAGGGGAGGGGAAGCAGGCTCCCCATTGAGCAGAGAGCCCGATGCGGGGCTCGATCCCAGGACCCTGAGATCATGACCTGAGCCAAAGGCAGAGGCTTTAACCCACTGAGCCACCCAGGCGCCCCTTAATTAAATTTTTAAAAAGATTTAATTTATTTGAGAGAGAGAGAGATTGTGAGATAGTGAGAGAGAAAGAGAGCACAAGAAGGGGGCAGGTAGAGGGAGTAACAGACTTCCCACCGATCAGGGAGTCTGATATGGGGCTCAATTCCAGGACCCTGCGATCAAGACCTGAGCTCAAGGCAGATAGATGCCTAACCGACTGAGCCATCCAGGTGTCGCAAGCTGCTGATTTTCTTATTGTTGGGTTTTAAGAGTTCTTTGTATACTCTGGATCATAGTCGGATATATAATATACAAATATTTCTATGTATTATTTATTTGTTTTTTATTCTCTTAACAGGGTCTTTCTCAGAATAAGCATTTTTAATTTTAATGAAATATAATTTAACACACATTCCTTATTATTCCTTACATGTTTTTGGTGTTATGTCTTAGAATTATTAATATATCCCCAGGTTATGACAAAATCTTCCTGGATTTCTCTCACTGGTACTTTGTGGTTTTCAGAATAAAGATCTTGTATATATTTTGTTAGATACATCACTAAATATTGTAAATTATATTGGTTTTTAAATTTTTGGTTTCCATTTGTACATTTATTGTATATAGAAGTACAATTGATTTTTGTGTATGATGTTGAATCCTGTGATCCTACCAAACTCATTTGTTATGAGAATTTTTAAAGTAGATTTCATGGGATTTTCTATTTAGATAATCATATTGGCTATGAATATGGTCAGTTTTATGTCTTCCTTTCCTATTGGAATGTCTTTTATTTATTTTTCTTGAATTATTACACTCGCTAGGATCTTCAGTATGATGTTGAATAAGAATGGTAAATATGGACATCCTTGCCTTATTCTTGATCTTAGAGGGAAACCAGTTAAGTTTTTCACTATCAAGTATGTTAGCTGTAGGTTTTTTATAGATGCCCTTTAGTAGGTTGGGGAAGTTTCCTTCCATTCATAGTTTGCTGAGTTTTTGTCTTGAATAGATGTCAAAGGCATTTTCTTAATCACTTGTCATGATGGCATGACTTTTCTTTGATAAAACATTAATAAAATGTCTTTAATTTGAAGGCTTTAAATTGAGGTGGTGCAGTTGGTTAAGCATCTGACTCTTGGTTTCGACTTGGGTCATCATCTCATGGGTTGTGAGATTGAGCCCCTCAGTGGTCTCCATACTCAGTGACGAATCTGCTTGAGATTCTCTCCCTCTACCCCTCCCCCAACTCATGTGTGCATGTGTACTCTCTCTCTCTCAAATAAATAAATCTTTAAAAAAATAATGGCTTTAATTGATTGTTTTAACATTGAACAAACCTTGTATTCCTGGAATAAGCATCACTTGTTTGAGATATATTTTTCTTTCTGTACATTGCTGGATTTGATTTGTTAATATTTTTTTCAATTACAAAATAAAAAAAGAGTTTATTTGATAGAGAGAGAGAGCGCAAGCAAGTGGAGTGGCAGGCAGAAGGAGAGGGAGAAGCAGGCTCCCTGCTGAGCAGAGAGCCGGACATGGGGCTCAATCCCAGGACTGGAGCGGAAGGCAGACCGACTGAGCCACCCAGGTGCCCCTGATTTGTTAAGATTTTGTTGATGATTTTTGTGTCTATGTTTATGAGATTTTTGGTCTGCAGTTTCTTGCTTGCTTGTTTTTTTTTTGTTTGTTTGTTTGTCTTTGGTTATGGTGTCAGGGTAATGCTGGTCTCATGAAAGGGGTTGGAAGGTGTTCTCTCCTGTTCTATTTTTGGGAAGAAGTTTTACAAAATTGATGTTAATTCTTTAAATGTATGGTAGAATTCACTAGTGAAACCATCTGGGCCTGTCATTTTCTTTTTTGGAAGGTATTTAGCAATGAATTCAGTTTCTTTTTTTTTTTTAAGATTTTATTTATTTATTTGACAGACAGAGATTACACAAATAGGTAGAGAGTCAGGCAGAGAGGGGAGGGGAGAAACAGGCTCCCTGCTAAGCAGAGAGCCCGATGCGGGACTCGATCCCAGGACCCTGGGATCATGACCTGAGCCGAAGGCAGCGGCTTAACCCACTGAGCCACCCAGGCGCCCCTGAATTCAGTTTCTTTATTAGGAGTATCCAAGTTACCTATTCAATATTGGATAATTTTTGGTAATTTGAGGTTTTCAAGATACTGGTCTATTTCTTATAAGCCATTCAATTATGTGCATTGACTTATCCATAGTACCATTTCCCCCCCTATTTGACCAATAGCAATATATTTTCTGTATTCTTGGAATCTGGAAATATTTGATTGGTGACTTTTTTATGATGTGCATTTTGTTGTGTACTTAGTATGTACACCCTTTCGCCAGAAATGTGTGTCTTTCCATTCCAGGAACTTTTCTACTCAGTCAATTTGAGCTGCTGTAATAGAATACCATGGACTGGGTGGCTTAAAAATGACACAGCTTTATTTCCCACAGTTCTGGAGGCTGGATTGTCCAAGGTCAAGGCACCAGCAGTTTTGATAACTAGTAAAGGCCCACTTCCTGAATCACAGACAATGTCTTCTTACAATATCCTCATGGGATGGTGGGCCAGAGAGCACACTGGGGTCTCTTTTGTAAGGGCACTAATCCCTTCTGTGAGGGCTCCACCCTCATCATCTAATGCCCTCCTAAAAGTCTCACCTCCAAATACTATCACACTGGAGCTTAAGTTTTAACCTTTGAATTTGGGGGGACACAAACATTCAGCCTATAGCATTGTCTTAATTTTTCCTCTCCAGCATTTTCTTTTTTTCTCTTCTTTTAGAACTGCTGGCATTTCCATACCGGTGAGCTCTCCACATACCCATAGAGCCAAGAACACCGTTCCTAGATCAGCAGACTGTATTTTGAGATTAATCATGAATTTTTCTTTTTTTCTTTCTTTTTTTTAAAGATTTTATTTATTTATTTGACAGACAGAGATCACAAGCAGGCAGAGAGGCAGGCAGAGAGAGAGAGGAGGAAGCAGACTCCCTGTGAGCAGAGAGCCCGATGCGGGGCTTGATCCCAGACCCTGAGATCATGACCTGAGCCGAAGGCAGAGGCTTTAACCCACTGAGCCACCCAGGCGCCCCAATCATGAATTTTTATTATCTTTTCTCTTCCATTATCCATTTCACCGTCCCCTTTCCATGGTTTCTGGGATACCTCTGAAGCTTTAGTTTTCAACATTTAATTGAGGTTTGTGGTTTGTTTGTTTTAAATATCCATTCCTCTATTTTCATTTCTACAAGTTCTTTTTGTTTTCTCTTCCTCTTTTAAAGCATGGATGCAGTATCTTCTCTCATTTCTCTAGGATATTATTTAGAGGACTTGGGGTTTATGGTTTTATAAAAAGCATTTTTTTCTATTCTTCATATTATATCTGCTTCCTCTGGAGTCTACTTTGCTGTTTGTCTTGGTCCCTCTCATATTGGAGATTTTTTTTAAAAGATTTTATTTATTTATTTGACAGAGATCACAAGTAGGCTGAGAGGCAGGCAGAGAGAGGGGGAAGCAGGCTCTCTGTCTGATGTGGGACTCGATCCCAGGACCCTGTGATCATGACCTGGGCTGAAGGCAGAGGCTTAACCCACTGAGCCACCCAGGTGTCCCTCATATTGGAGATCTTATTCAAATACCATAGGATCCCTGGAAGTTCCATTGATAGTACGTTTTGAGGCACTAACATGCTGGCTGCAAGCTGTATTTGTGTAAGTGTTTGATCTCACTCTCTCCACCACATACTGTTTAGTGATTTCAAATTTGAAGTACTCTTCTTTCTTTCATTTTCTAAGCTTTTTTTAAAAAAGATTTTATTTATTTATTTGAGAGAGAGAGAGGGAGAACAGAGAACGTGAGAGCACAGAGAGTGAGACACAGACTTCCCACTAAGCAGACAGTCCAATGAGGGGCTCGATCCCAGGACCCCAGAATCATGACCTGAGCCGAAGGCAGACGCTTTACCACTGAGCCACCCAGACGCCCCTTCTAAGCTTTTTTATTGTGAAAAGTAAAGTACATAAGATGATCATAAAGCAAACACATTTGGACCTACCACACAAGTCAAGAAATAGAACATTACCAGTACTCAAGAGGCTTTCCCTATGTCCCTTCTCAATCAGTTTGCCTTTCCCCTTCCCCAAAAGTAACAACTATCTTAACTTTCGTGGTAATCATTTCTTTGTTTTTCATTAGAGTCTTACATGCAGTTATAAGGAACACTGTTAAGCGTTACTCTTTTTCCCTTTCTAAGAAATGTTATGGGGGGTGGACAATGGGGGAACTGGGGGGAGATGGACATTAAGGAAGGCACAGGACCTAAGGAGCACTGGGTATTATATAAGACTGATGAATCACTAACTTAATAATATACTATATGTTAGTTAATTGAATTAAAAAATTTTTAAAAGATGTTATTTATTTATTTGACAGAGAGAGAGAGAGCACAAGCAGGGGGAGAGGCAGAGGGAGAAGCAGACTCCCTACTGAGCAGGGAGCCCAACATGGGGCTCAGTCCCAGGACCCTGTGATCATGACCTGAGCTGAAGGCAGACATTTAACCGACTGAGCCACCCAGGCACCCCAATTAATTGAATTTAAATAAAAAACTTTATGTACATGGAATCTTACTGTATACAGGACTGTGGGTCTGGTTGTGTGGTAGACAGACTGGTGGCCAGGTAAATACGCCCATGTTCTAATCTGGGGAACTTATGACAGTGTCTGGTCATGTGGCTGAAGTGAACTGAGGTAGCAGATGGAATTAAAGTTGTTAATCAACTGACTTTAAGGTAGAGAGATTACTCTGGATCATCTGGGTAGGTCCAGTATAATCACAAGCATCCTGAAAAGTGGAAGAGGGAGTTAGAAGAGGGAGAACTAGAGCAATAGTAGCATGAAAGGGACTCAGTACAGGGGCACCTGGGTGGCTTAGTTGTTAAGCATCTGCCTTTGGCTCAGGTCATGATCCCAGGGTCCTGGGATTGAGTCCCGCATCAGGCTCTTTGCTCAGTGCGGAGCCTGCTTCTCCCTCTGCTCCTCCCCCCACTCATGCTCTCCCCCTGCTCATGCTCTCCCTCCCTCCCCCCACCCCCGCTGAAAAATAAATAAAAGATCTTAATTAAAAAAGACAAAAATGTCCACTTTCACCACTGCTATTTAACATTATACTGTAAATTCTAGCCAGAGCAATTAGGTAGAAGAATAAATAAAAAATATACAAATTAAAAAAGAAGTAAACTACCTCTAGTCGCAGATGACATGACCCTCTGTAAAGAAAATCCCAAAGAATCTTTTAAAAAAAGCTGCTAGAGCTAATAAATTCAGAAAAGATGCAAGATACAAAATCAACAGTCAAAAATTAGTTGTGTTTCTATACCAGCAATGAAAAATCCAAAAGGGAAATTAAGAAAACAATTCCATTTAAAATAACATCTAATAGAATAAAACATCTAGAAATAAATTAATCAAGAAGCTAAATACTTATACACTGAAAACTACAAAACATTTCTGAAATAAATTAACTATGACCCAAATAAATGGAAACACATCCTATGTTCATGGATCAGAAGACTTAATATTGTTAAGATGCCAGTAATTTCTAAAGTAGTCTTAGGATTGAATGCAATCTCTATCAAAATTCCAGTGACTTTTGTAAAAATGGAAAAGCCAATC
>RCUC01115181.1:0-11087 GCA_003697995.1 Taxidea taxus jeffersonii
CCCGGACCCAGCCAGACCAGCCAGACCTGCTGGGGACCTGGCCTCAGGTTGTGGAGTCCCCTTCCTCTTCCCAGCTCTAGTTTTCTCCCCGAGTCAGGTTCCCCGCACACCCCACTTTCTGTCCACCTCAACATCATCATAGAACCACCCAGCTCTCCCTACCAAGCAAATCACTTATCCGCTGGTAAAGCCACGCAACCACCACTAGCTCCCACTCCCAATCTAGACCAGCGTTGTCTTGTCAGGGCCACCTTACCAGGAGGGGACCACCCTGCCGCCTCCCGGGACCAACAGCGAAGATGCTGCTACCCCCATTTAACCCCCAAGGGAAAATGAGAGGAACATGGCTAGAGTCACAATACTCCACAGATGATTCAATTATTGTTTCTGCCAATGTATAGTTAATGAGAGCCTTCTCTGCAAGAGCAAGTGTCAGCATCCCAGCAGGAAACAGAGACACGTGTCCCCAAGCGTGTCCCCTAAGCGTGGATTTGAAGATAAAGAGACACTCCCCCCACACACACACACACATGAACTGCTGGCTTGAGGTTCAGATGGCAGTTTGCAGGGAGAGCTACTTGCTGATTTTGATTTTGATATGCAACTTGGAAGCTGGAGGCCTGGCCAGAATGCTCAAACATGGTTAATTTACTCCTTGAAAGCCCTCCTCTGTAGTCATGATCTACATTCCAGGCCATTCTCAGGTGGATAATCGGCAAAGCCTGAGATCATGTGTGCCTCCTAACCACTGGGCACAGTGGAAAATGCGCTGAATTTTGAGTTAGGAGAAATACTTTCTAACTTTGAGGGCTTGGCCAAATAAACTCTCTAAGCTTCAATTTTCTTATCTACAAAAAAAAAAAAAAGAAAAGAAAAGACATCTTAATCCCTATCTATCACACAGGAGTGCTCAGAGTATCAGAATCATGAAGATGGAATAAATACAATTGTAAAGGCCCCAGATAGAAGTATTATGGGCAGATGCATTGGAGACAGGCATTCCAGTACCAGCTTTGCAACCAAGTGGTCATGGGACTTTTGTCCTGATCATCTCACCTCTCTAGGCATTGGTTTCTTCATATGTGAAATGAAAAGAGATCTTGCAACCCTGATCGTTCCCTGCCCCCTTCAGGGTGCCCACCTTAGCATGAGATGGGAGCAGCCCCAGGTGAGGCCACCCAGGGTAGGGGTGGGAGGTGAATTGTGCAATTAAGCGGAATGTCCCTCCTACCTTCAAAACAGGATCTGTGTTGTAAACAAGCCAGCACTTCCTCCATGCCTTCAAAATAGCTTCAGCATTGGGGTGGGAATGTAGACAGAGGCAGTGCCCTCAGCCCCTTCTGCCCCCACGTACATGGCCTTGCTCTTGATGCTTTGCAGTATCATGAGGGAAATCAAAATGCATAGGAATTTAATGCTAGACTCACAGCTATATAAAAATGACCTGAGCCTTTCATCAGATTTTAAACTGCCCTCCTCTGTCCTGCCCATCCTAAGCCACCCTGAGGTCGGGTTGGAGATGAAGCTAGGCAGAAACCACCCAGAGGTCTTGGTGTCCCACATTTTTATTCAGGTGGCATCATATTTAAAATAGTTAACAAAGGGGAACCTGGGTGGCTCCGTGGGTTAAGCCTCTGCCTTCGGCTCAGGTCATCGTCCCAGGTTCCTGGGATGGAGCCCTGCATTGGGCTCTCTGCTCAGCAGGGAGCCTGCTCCCCCCCCCCCCCCGCCTGCCTCTTTATCTACTTGTGATCTCTGTCTGTCAAACAAATAAATAAAATAAAATAGTTCACAAGGACGGCCATGAGGAGAAGGGAAAAAAAAATCCCGGAAGCCTAACTGAACTTCTGTTCTCTTTCTCCCCTCATCACCTTCCCAAATGCCAGGATCTATCTGCTCACCACCACACACCCCCAGCCTACCCAACTCCTATTCCTCCTCCAAGTTCCAAAGGCCTCCCTCTGCACCCAGCCTAGGTTACAGCCCCTCACACTAAAGTTCTAAGTTGCCCCTGGTCTTTGATGCTTCCTCTCTGGTCACATTAGCTATTTAACTTCATTTTCCTCTCAAACTGTAAGCAGCAGGAGGACAACAATGGGCTTGTCTTGCTCATGTCTGTGTTCCCAGTGCCCAGGATAATCCTGGCACAGAGTGAGTGCTCAGTGATACTCTGGAATGCACGTGTATGAATGAATGGGAGGAATGACCCCTTCTCTGAGTCACAACCAGACCTCAGAGCCACTGGAACAGAAAAGGGACCCCCCCCAAAACACTTGAAAGTGGTGAACTTTAATCCCCTGCACGTCACTTTTGCCAAATAACTATCATTCACCTCACCAGCCAGGGTAAGATAGAAAACCCGTCCTGCCCCCAAAGAAATAACACTTTCTCTGGCTGTTGCCAAAAATTCCGTTCACTAAGGCACAGTCGGGAATAATTGATGGGGCTGAAAAATTGGATGCATCGAGAACATAGAACAAGTAACTTAGATTCTCACTCTAGAATAAATTAAATTCAAAGAGGAGGTTCTGGAAATAGGAGTAACTTCCTTCTACATAGCAGCACTTTGCATGTATTTGCATAACTCATAACAACCTCATCTATCAAATGTCATCTCTCAGCAGTCAGTTGCAGTAGACCAAACCAGGCATCACTGACACCCCCACTTCACAGATTTTGAGAATCAAGTCTCAGAAAGGAAGGTTCCATCCATCCCTGGCCCAAAGTCATGCAGTTTGTAAGATCTAGATTCAAACCCAGGCTCTCTGACTTTTTCTGCTGCATCTGGTTTCCTTGAGGCCAAGAGCTGGTGTTTCAAGTCCCAGGTTGAGTAAGGCAGTGAGAACCCTCGCAGGCAGGAAAAGACAGAATCGCTCCGGTCCTCAGCCCTCCCTCTGCCCGGCCCTCCCTCTGCCCTCTGGAAACCAAAACTGTCCTCCCCCAATGCCTAGCAGAAGTGTGGCGCTCATTTGCCTTCCTCCCACCTCAGGCCCTTGATTGGGCCATGTGGAGAGTTACCTTACAGAGTTCCAAGTCAAATCCTGTTTGCTATACTTTTCTAGAAAAATGTAATGAGGCATTTGGTTTTGAATTTTCAAAATTCGATTTTGCACAGGTTTTTAGAGGCTGCCTTCAACTTTGGCTCCTCCAATTACCTAAGGGTCTGGCCTTGATCTCTCTGCAACTCAACTTCTTGAACTTTTACCACAAGAAAAGTATTTAGACCTTTCTCACAAAGCGTGTGTAGCGAAAATGTAGAAAACTTTTTATTATCGTTATGGAGACACAGGACAAAGGCTCCTCACAGACTGTTTGCTGAGGGTCCCTGGGAAATTATCTTCTTCTCTGTGAATCTAGAATTGGACTCCCCTTCCAGGGTTTGGACGGAAGGGGTAGAGCTAAAGCCGGAGACTCTTTGAGAACCCCCTGACAAATTAAAGATCTTTTTGGCTTTATTCGATGATTCACGAAATCAAGCAGCATCCTGTCTAGCAGAAAGAGGCTCCAAAGAGCTGCACAAAATGAAGAACATACAGGCAGAAGGGAGTGGGAAGAAGAAATTATTTAGAAAATCCAAGAATGGGGGGCACCTGCATGGCTCAGTGGGTTAAAGCTTCTGCCTTCGAGGTCCTGGGATCAAGCCCAGCACCGGGCTCTCTGCTTGGCAGGGAGCCTGATTCCCTTCCTCTCTTTCTGCCTGCCTCTCTCCCTACTTGTATGATCTCTGTCAAATAAATAAATAAAATCTTAAAAAAAAAAAAAAAAGCACAGAATGGATTGCTTGGCGGCAAGGTCTCCTTTCTCTAGGGGACAGCAGGGGTCTATCAGGCAGATTAGCTTACAAGTGCTGACCAGGTAATTCCAAATTGACTGGTTTAAGAGTCCATTCCTGGGGGAAACTGAAATTATAATGAATATTAAGTCTAAGTTTAGTGGCATGGGGTTTAGCACAGGCGACTCCATTTAGAGCCCTTCGTCTTTTTGAACATACGTACCTCCTTTTCTAAATCATAAGTAGGTCTTTGGACCCATCCCCCTGTCTTGCATTTAAATAGATTATAGGCTACTGAGTTGAAATGAATGGCTGGGGGCAGGGAGTGGAATGATTTTGAAAGTACAGCTCTAGGGAGACGGAACTTCCCATCCAAGTGGCCACAACAGAGGAAGCTAGAAAGATAGCGGAGGGTGCTGTCAGCACCAGGTGAGTGAGCCTAGCCAAGAAAACTGACTCCTTCCGTTGTAACATACTTTTATGTATAATGCTGTCATTGCCGACCACCCGATGATAGGGATAATAGGACACAAGTTCCTGGAGAGGATCCAGCTACCACCTGCAAGGAACTTGAAGAAAGTGAAGACAGATAAACAAAAATGGCAGGAATATCTGAATACGGTGTGAAATTAAGCAAGGAAGCCATTAGACTGAAGTGACTGTAACTTTGGGGCAGCTTATATAAGCCAACCAAACCCTAAGCCTGTAAATGCTTCAAGTTTAAGAAATCAAAACCTAAGGATAGCCCATCACAAATAGCCAACTTGGGTTTAGGCTATAGCCAATCAAATAATTACCATTTTTCTTTTTTTTTTTTTTGCTTCTGCACCTTCTCTACATAAGTATTTTCCCCAGCTCCTGTCAGAGAAGCATTCGTAACCACTTATGGGTTGGTGCTCCCCCATTTCAACTAATTTTTGCTCAAATAAACTTAAAATTTTTTCATATGCCCCAGGTTTATCTCTTAACAGAAAAAGCTGTGCTTTGGGGGGGGGGGAAGATAATCAGTGGATTTGGGGAAGGTGAACTAGGGAAGCCTTTCTGTAGAAAAAACCCTTTTGAAGATTTTATTTATTTGAGAAAGAGAAAGAACATGAGAGCAGAGGGAAGGAGCAGAGGGAGAGGGAGAAGCAGGCTCCCCGCCGAGCAGGGAGTCTGACCTGGGACTCGATCCTAGGACCCTGAGCTCATCACCTGGGGTGAAAGCAGCCACTTAACCCACTGAGCCACCCACATGCCCCAAGAACAAGCCCTTTAGAGCGGTGCTTTCACTTGTGCGTATTTGAACGTGTGAGGACGGGGAGGAGGGAGAAGGCTGCAATTGTGGTGTCCAAGAGGAACAGGAAGTTATTTTGTCATCTGAGGAAAATGAAGGAAGTCTTCAAGGGAAGAGGAGGGCAGCAAGTAGGGTGTGGGTGCAACGAGGCGGGGTGGTGCCACAGGAGGAGCCTGGGGAGGCAGGGGGCCAGGTGTGGGGAGAGCGGGACCTGGAATGGAGCACCTCATCTGACCTCCGTGTTAGGACGTTGGTGAGGAGTGATTTGCCGATGCCCTGCAGCCAGGGCATGAACAGTGCCCTCCCATCCCCCATCCCCCAGGACCATAGCACACACACCCAACCGTGACCTTGTCCATCTACCTCTCGAGGCACCTGTTTCCCCTCATGGGATCTTTTCCCAGGGCACTTCGGACCCGACTTCTCTGAGCCTGCCGCCCCGAAATCCATCCCCCTGAAAATTCTGTGTTGTCCTCAGCTGAATTAAGACCTGTTACAAAGATCATTCCCACCAGACTCAGAACAGCAAGCACTTCTAATGAGGCCCTGTATAAAGGAATAAATACCTTTTCTCAGAACCCTTAAACAAATTATATTAAATCCTCCACACCAAATAAATTATTGAAATGGTGATTAGCGTTCGGATCATACCAACAAAACTACTCAGGGACAAACGCATTTTCATTTGGGGTTTGACACAATGCCGGCTTAGGAAACTGCCCAACCACCTAAGCTGAGAGTTGAGTGAAAAATCCTTTCTCTCGCCGTGGTTATTTAAACGAGAACCTCAATGCTAAATTAGCAGTGGATTTTTTTTTCATATGAATTTTCTTTGCATTCTAATATTATGTAAATGAAAAACCCAACGAAGTGCAAATTAAGACTATTCTTAATTCTAAAAGGCCTTCTATTCTGTGATCATGGTGCTGTGGAATAGTTCTCAGTCTGCCAAGCACGGTGTGTGGTTTCTGCGCCAACCCCGCCCCCTGGACCCGTACCCCCCTTCCCTGCCTCACCTGCTTTAGTTGCATGGGGATCACCCTCTGTGTCCCCTTCTTCCTGCCCACTGAAGTCAGATCTGACCCTCCACCTCCCTTCCTCCTCTTGATTTCATCTTGGCGGGATCATGTCAATAAGAGGTTGACATGCGTCTAACCTGCTTTGGGGGACAGTGCGGAGGGGCTTAAGGCATCACTTTGGGCACTCAGAAGCCAGTTCGCCTGGGTTTGTCTCCCAACTAGATCATCTCGGCACCTTCTCAAAACCTATTTCTCTTTGCTTGCGCAGGATTGCCTACCTCTGCAGGTTTAAAGGATTGAATGGGATTACACATGCCGAGGGTTGGGCTCCAACCCTGAACGTAAGACTTGATCCCTCATTGAGACCTACTGTAATTGTGAAGAGTTCAGGGCAGAAGTAGTTGCCAAATGAATGTGCGCGTTCAGTGATTGTCAGTTTGTTACTTGGGCTCGTATGTGTCCCTTCGACCTCAGTCCCAGGTGACACGTTGTTACAAAAACAAGTCTCAGATCAGGCTCTGTCACATGCACACAGGTTTCTCAGCAAACACTCTCAGAGGCGGTCAGGACAGGCCCTGCTCTCTGGGCCTCCGTCTCAGCCCAAGGCCCTTGCAGAAACGCCAGGACACTGGGAAAATGCAGCAGGGTTCTGAGGCCGGTTGAGTCTACCAAACTCTTAGGCACATCAGGCAACAGAGTGTCCCACTGGGGAGAGGGACAAAAGATCAGATGAACACCAGCCTTTGAGCACGACTCTGGGTTGGAATTATACCATTTTATGCTGGATTCTTCTTATACCTTGTCCATGCAAGCCCATTCCAGCCAACCACATTTCTTTCTTTCTTTCTTTCTTTCTTTTTTTTTTTTTTAAGATTTTATTCATTTAGGGGCAACTGGGTGGCTCAGTGGGTTAAGCCTCTGCCTTCGGCTCAGGTCATGATCCCCGGTCCTGGGATCAAGCCCCACATCAGGCTCTCTGCTCAGCGGGGAGCCTGCTTCTCCCTCTCTCTCTGCCTACATCTCTGCCTACTTGTGATCTCTCTCTGTCAAATAAATAAAATCTTAAAAAAAATTTTTTTTAAAAAGATCTTATTCATTTATTTATTTGACTGTGTTTAACCAGCTGGTATTACAGATGATACATGGGAAAACCCACATATCTGCTGTGAGAAGTAATGGTGTCATGGAGGGTGTAGCGTGAAGCTACAAGAGTGTGTTTCTCCTTTGGAACTATAGGTCCTCCTTCAGTGGGTTGTTCAAGTCCATAATTTATTAAAGATACTTCAGCCTAGACAGTAAAATACTACCTGTTAGTTTGGACAGCACCCTAGGGCAGTCGTGGGGCCTAGTCAGGAATTCATGCCTACTGGGTGGGGGGGGTCAGCTAGCATGGTGATCAGCCCACACCCGGAGGGAGTGTTTGGGTTATGCTAATCTCAATCAATACGAGTGATTTTTTTTACTAATTAGCATAACAAATGTTAAAAATGGGTTTTCATTAGTGGCTTGTCAATTAGCTTAATGAGTATCAAAAATAGGCTCTCGTTAAGGAATTCAGACGTATTCAAGACATATGGCTTGTTACAAAATTGTACAGCCATGCCCATCCGGTGAAGGAAAAGGTGGACAGGCGTAGGGATGTACCAAGTCCTCTAGCTGCGGAGATGACAACAGACTTGTTCTCCACACCACTTCCGTGCGCTTGGGTCCGAGGATTCTGGTTGCCTGTTACCAACCATAAGTTTAACTTAACGTTGCCACTGGGATGATGTTGTATCTGCTAGTAAAGCCCACTCAAGTCAAGTTTGATGAGTTCTCCTAAAGTAGAGGTGAGACTTAACCTGCGCCGTTCCTAATAAATGACTAATGATTGTCTGCGTGTGTGGCAGAATCTGCCATAAGGTTTGCTGTCACTAACACCTGGCAGTGGAAGTTCCTGGCAGTGTTTTAGTTTGCCTGGGCCACCTTGACAAAAGGCCACAGATGGGGCGGGACTGAAACAACAGAAATGTATTTTCTCACAGATCTGGAGACCAGAAGTCCAAGATCAAGGTGTCAGCAGAGTTGGTGTCTCCTGAGGCCACTCTCCTTGGCTTGCGGATGACAGCCTTCACGCTGTGTCCTCTTATGGTCCTCCTTCTGGGGTTTCATCCTCTTCTTACAAGGACATCAGTCATATTGGATTAGGGCTCACCCTAAAGGTCTCATTTTAATGTACGCATCTCTTTAAAGAGCTTATGTCCAAATATGGTTACATTCCCAAGGTACTAGGAGTTGGGACTTCTAACAGACACATTTGCAGGTGGGCACAGCTCAGCCCATAACCAAATAACTAACCTGTATACCTGCTCTAACTTGGCAGCCAGCCTTAGCTATTAAAAGGAACTGATGGGGAGGCATAACCAAATCAGTAGAGGTCAATTTTGACATGTGGTTATAGAATAGTCAGAAAACTAGGGTGAGGTTGGGAGCAGTGGGTCACACATGGTTATCAGGATTGGAGCATGAGTCATGATAAGACCTCAGCTTCAGGCCACAGAGACCCAAAATGATGGCCTTAGACAGTTGATTTCCCACATTAGATGGTGTCAGCCTTGCTCTGCAAAGCTGTCAGGGGCTCAGACTCCTTCTCTCTGGTTGCTCTGCCATCCTCGGAGGCCTCCTTTGCATGGTTCTTGATGGCTTACAGGCCCAGGCTCATTCCAGACAGTGGGAAAGAGACAGGGCACAGAGCCAGAACACATACATCACTTCTGCTCACATCCCCGTGGCCAGGACTCAGCCATAGAGCCACAGCTCCCTGCAGGGGATGCCAGGCGGTGCAGGCACTGTTCTGAGCATCTGTATGCCCACCTACAAATCAGAGGTTCTCTTTCTCCTTGGGAAAACCATACTGGGAAACAACCAAGAGCCCCTTCCAGAATTAGAGAGAGTAGTAGTGGAGAGAACAGGGCTGAGAATCCATAGCTAACCTCCAGCACTGGTGCTCTGGTTCTAAAAATGTTAAAATAGGGGCGCCTGGGTGGGTGGCTAAGTGGGTTAAAACCTCTGCCTTTGGCTCAGGTCATGATCCCAGGGTCCTAGGATCGAGCGCCGCATCAGGCTCTCGGCTCTGCAGACCGCCTGCTTCCTCCTTTCTCTCTCTGCCTACTTGTGATCTCTGTCAAATAAATAAATAAAAATCTTTTAAAAAATAAAATAATTTTTAAAAATTTAAAAATTAAAAAAAAATAAAAATGTTGAAATACTTGCATATTCATTGCAAAGTCACCACTCAAGCCCCTGAGCCCCACCCCTAACCTCCACTGTCCCAAATCACCCTGTCTCTCCCCCAGGACACCATGGACTTCCTCTAGGATCAGGCAAATAAAAGATTAATTAATGCTTGGTCCACCAGGGGCCCTCCAGACCCTGATCCTGCCCAATGGCCTGGGTCCCTTCTGATAAGTCACTGCCCTCGTCTTATTGATTTTTAAGTACTTCAACTATAACTGGTGGGAGCAATGTCTAGAAATCATATTTTATGAAAAAGTTAAAGAACAGGATATTTAAATCTAAAATGGAAATTTGGCAGCGGGAACAGCTCAACCATCATCTTTAAACATTTGTAATAATGATAATCACTACCTTTAAATTTTCTTTGAAGTGTCAATTAGGTGCCAAGACCTGAATTGGGCTCAGTGCTTTATAAATACTCTCAAAGCAATCCCATACAGTGGAAATTATTTTCATTTCACTGATAAAGGCACTGAAGATCAGAGACATTGAGTTACTTGCAGAAACATAAAACCCCAGAGTCAAAGGGCACTGGGTGGCTCAGTCGATTAAGCATCTGTCTTCGGCTCAGGACCTGATCTCAGTGTCCTGGGATCGAGCCCACTTGGGCTCCCTGCTCAGCGGGGAGTCTGCTTCTCTTCCTTCTGTTCCTCCCCCCAATTATGCGCGCTCACACTCTCTCTCTCTCTCTCAAATAAATAAATAAAAATCTAAAAAAACAAAATAAAACAAAAAAACAGAAAAAGAGTCAACATTCAACCCCCTGGATATCTGGTTCCAAAGTGGGAGGCTTTCTCTCCAGTGCCATGCTGCCTACTCTGGGGATCAGGAAGCAGACATATTCACCTGCCTTTATAGAGCAAATTAAGACATTACAGGAGAGTCTAAGTTCAAATTTAAAAAGAACTTCAAACCATCGAGCTATTAAAAAAATGAAATGTATTGGTGAGCTGAGAGTAAGTCTTATGAAGAAACATTAATGACCAAAGGAATCTTGAAAAAGAACAAATTGGAAGGACTTATACCACATAATTTCAAGACATCTATAGCTCTTAAGACAGTGTGATATAGACATAAATAAACAGATGGGAAAAAATAGAGAATTGAGAAATAGAATCACATATATAAAGTCAAATGATTTTTGACAAAGGCACCAATGAAATTCAGTAGAGAAAAGGAGGTCATTTTTTAAGTGTACTTGTGTAATTGATATTTATATGGAATCAATGAACCTCAGCCTCAGCTTCATATCATACACAAAGATTAATTTGAGATGGATCATAAACCTAAATATAAAGGCTGAACTATAAACTTTCTAGAAGAAAACATAGGAGAATGTATTTGCAAAATTGGCATGGACAAAGATTTCTTGGGATACAAAAAATGTGTAACAATAAAAGAAAAAATGACTTAATGTATTTTATTAAAATTAAATTTCTGATTATCAAAATACACTGTTAGTAAAAATGAATAGGCAAGCCACAGACTGGGAGAAATATACATCGCTAACACAGAACTCAAAAAACAGAATAAAGAAGTCTTACAAATCTATACCAAAAAAAAAAAAAAAACCCTCCACTATTTTTATTTTTATTTTTTACAAACAATATATTTTTATTTATGTTCAGTTAATTAAAAAATAGTGTGTTATTGGTTTCAGAGGTAGAGTTGAGTGATTTGTCAGTCTTCTAAATGAGCCAGTGCTCATTATATCACAAGCCCTCCTTAATGCCCATCACCCAGT
>RCUC01115183.1:0-32372 GCA_003697995.1 Taxidea taxus jeffersonii
TGTGTCAAATAAATTTAAAAAAATCTTTAAAAAAATTGTTTATTTGAGAGAGCACACAAGCAAGTGCATGAGAGGGGCGAGGGGCCGAGGGACAAGCAGGCTCCCCACTGAGCAGGGAGCCCGACAAGCTGGATCCTAGGACCCAGAGATCATGACCTCAGCCGAACGCAGACGCCCAGTAGACTGAGCTACCCAGTCGCCCCTACATGCCACACTTATTCAAAATTAATCCATTTAGGAAAAAGATGTACTTGTGAAAAGCCTCCAACGTGTAGGCAGAGTATGACATTTCTTCATCTGAGAGCAATTTAAATGTCTTATTACCATCTCCAGCTAAAAATACCTTATGAATTCCAGATTCTTTTGTGGAGTTAATCTTCAGCTCAAGTTCACCTTGTTGCTAATTTCATCTCATTTCATCTCATTTCAGTGTGTGCAGGGTGATGTTGTTTGATGTAGAAGGGGAATGTATTTGATCTGTCCCCTTCTCTAGCTATCAGCAAATCTATGCCAAGGGCTTGGAGGAACTTTTATGGGACTCAACCAGCCAGTAGATATTTGTTTTTTAGCAATGTTCTCTGTGTATTATCATCCTATTACCCCTTCTGTAGCTGGGGAATGGGGTTTTCAAGAATGGATTTTTGAAGAATCAAGAAACAGAAGCTCCTTTGAGTACTTTTCCATAGCGGACCCTATTGCTTGCTTACCCCACATCCATTTCCCCACAGTCCCTCTTCCTTAGCAGAAATCTGTTAATTTGCTTAAATTGTATAGAATGGGAAAGGTTAGTCCCATCCTCAACTCAAAGATAACTTCTAAGTGATTTAAGGTGATAATGACGGACTCATTTGGTTTGCTAATGGTTCGTTGAGAGAGGGCTGCTGGCTTGGACCTAGCCAAGGAAATGTGAGTGGAAATTTTCTCATGCCCTTTTAGGTAAGATTTTCAGATCTTAAAGGAAACATCCAAGAAGGATAGTCTCTTCTCCCCATGGACTGTGTCATTCTGCATGCAATGGATGGAATTGCTTCAGCCATTATGAAACATGAGGAATGCTAGTCTGAGCACAATAATGACATACTACAATGGCAGAGAGGATGGACCAAAGATGTGGAATGGGTCCTAAGATCTTCATACCTAACAATTTCTATTTTGAAAGAGAATATCTTTTCTTTTCTTTATTTGTAGGAGACTATGTTTTCCTTATTGTTTGAATTGGATTGGGTTTTCTCTTACCTGCAAACAAGAGCAACCTCACTGATGTAGGGAGATATTATATGAAGCAACCAAGGAAATTCTTTAGCCACATTTAAGCCAGTCATTCTGAGAGCTGCAAGTCATCAGTCTTCCTGGCCTATCTCTCTATGCCTGGTGGGCATGAGATAACACTAACCCAGAGAGCTGATGAACTTAACATGATGCATTTTCTTTGCATTACACATGTGCAACACACACACACCTTTCAAGAATATGAAAAATGCCAAGAAGCCAACTCAGCATAGCCAAGTCAAGCATGGAGGGCTAGAAATTTCCTTATTAATTCCAACCAAGAGGCATCAGGTAGGTGTACTTTGGCAAAAGAAGAATGGCAGATTTGAGGTTACCCAGTTTCTGGAGGATACCAAGGCCCAGCTCAAAGGTCATGTTCTCTGTGAAACTTCCCCTGAGCCTGCAAGGCCAAGTTCATCACCCCTTCTTCCTCTTCTCCTGCTACTGTATGTACTTCCACAGTGTCTGAGAACCAGCAGGCCAGTGTTTGGTTCCCTTGTTAGATTGTGAGTTCACACGGGGCAGGGTACATGTCATAGCCTTTGTTGTATGTTGTATTCATTTTATAGCTATTTATTGAGCTGGGTACTGAAGCTGCAGTGGTAAGGAAAAGCAGATGTGCCCTTACAGTCATGGAATTAGAGTCTAGTCAGAGGCAGACAGTCAACTCATCACAATAATCTGTTCATATTTCGCCACTAACCAAATGACGGGCACTCTGTAAGGAGCTCAGGAATTATCTGTTGAATACAGTCACAGAATTTTCAATATTCCAGAGGGTCTCTTATGCACCTGAAGGCTTTCCTAGGTTCGTATTGTGCAGGAAAGGCTCCCAGAGGCAAGCAAGATCCAGACCTAGTGTGCAAACTCTTTTTAAAAGCCTCTGCCTGCATCGTGCTTTGTAACATCTCATTGACCAAAGCAAATTGTGTAGCCAGGCTCAAGATCCATGTGGAAGGAGGTTATACTTTGCATGGATAGAGGGAGGGAGAACTAATTTGGGACTGTTACTGTACCAATCTGCCACACTATTTTAAATTGTGGGCTATGTTATAAAAACCTTAAACTCAGCCAAGGAATTTAAACAATGATCATTTGAATCCAAGAATAAGTTTCTTGCTACAAATTCACACTCAAACTAAAATTTGATTCAGACATTTTACATGGAAAATAATGATGTAGTTCACAATGAGCATTGAATCTAAGCCTTTGGTCTTTAAAACCTTTACACAGTGCTTTGATGAGAAAGTGGGGGTATTGACAGCCATGCATGGCTGCTCCCCTGGCTTTTATACTATTCACAGTGAGGGCAGTTTTCTCTTGTGATATTCATAATGAGAATGACTGACTCTTCTCCCCCACCACCAGTTGACTAGTTAGTCCATGCCAGCAATCCCCACTATAGCTTATGAAACTTAAAATCAATAGTCAACACTTCTCCTGTATTACATTACAAAAAATTAGTTTTTAGATTGGGCTCAGAGTATAAATTCTTATTTTAAAAAAGAGGACAAAAAGAATACATATAAAGAAATAAAGTAGGACTCCTGGGTGGCTTAGTTGATTAAGCATCTACCTTCAGCTCAGGTAGTAATCCTGGGGTCCTAGGATTGAGTCTCACATCAGGCAGCTTGCTCAGCTGGGAGCCTGCTTCTCCCTTTGCCCCCTACTCCCCCTGCTTGCACGTGCACCCTCTCTTTCTCTCTCTGATAAATAAATAAATAAATAAAATCTTCCCAAAAAAAGAAATAAAACTTAACTTTAGAGCAGAGTCTTAAATCTTAAAAGTCTAAAATGTCTATGCATGTCTTATTTGGAGAAGAATGTGATTAAGACAAAATGTGTTCTAGATCTGAATGGAGAATTAAAAACTGAGTATGTGAGTCTGGTGGAAAGATTATCTACCCAAAGTCATCATCATAATTCCATATCCTGGTCTAAAACTTAATCTAAAAGTTAATTGAATCAATTAATACTAAAAATGGAACTAATTTGAGGACCCCCTCCTTCTTTGCTCTTTCCAGTAAATCTGCAGCTCTCTTTCTAAGTTCTGTTTAATAAGGAACTTGTAGATCACAAAATACATAGCATATAAGAAAGTGCTAGAAATGGCTGGAATTGCCTTAGATTTACTACAGCAATATCACTTACAGTGTCTTTGAGCTCAACAAAACATTCAAGGCATATACACAGGACAAGGAGGGTTAAGTAGGAGTGCCAAACCCATACTGGGTTTCTCCATTTGATTTTGATTGTAAAAGCCATCAAGAGGGTTTGAAGGGCCCTTAGAAGAGTGGAAAGAGGTTCTGAGCACACATACAGTTGGCCTACCATGTGCACATAGAAGCAAGACTAAGTCCCACTTTGAAATATTCCTTTCAGGATGGTTTAGCCTATAATGCTTATCCATCCCCCACATTCTGCTCATGATTCATATATGCGGCATGTGGACATCATTTCTCTTTTCTGTCAAACATCTGAGTATTCCATGGACTCAGTTTTCTATAGACCACACTGAGGTTTGAACGTAAGAAACTGGTAACATTCTGGAGTAATGAGACACCCAGATTATGGGCTTCTTCTTGCCTGTGATTTGTATGCTGGCCAGACAAAGAAGCATCGAGAAGGTTGCAGAATTAAAAAGTGAATCTGCCTTTTCTTTATACTTTTCTTTCATTTGTCAATTTGAAATTTGAAAGCATTCATCTTCTTGTCCATGGCATTGACAGCGATCACCCAAGGTCATCTGAAATTTGAGTTTTTAATCAAACTAGGACTCATTTTTTCCTGAAGAATACTTCAGAGTCTAACTTTAATAGTTTAATCATCACATCCAAAAATTGCTTCTAGCTCCTTGTGAAAATTGCTCCTTTGTATGAGGATCCTGTTATAGTAAAAAGGTATTACCTTCCCACAAATAACATAATGGTGTATATAATGGAGATAAGGACATTAGGTAAATCAGAATGGAATGAATATTTAGAAGTGTAAGATTCCTTCCAAATAAATCCCTGAACGAACATCTGTAAGTATTGTGCGGTCCTGCCTTAACATCATGGGATGTGAATGGGGAGGGGACTTGAAATCATTGGGTTCAATATCCCCAATTTGCACTTGCAGAAATGTTGGCACAGAGAAGTTGTTCAAAGTCACTTGCTCAAGGTCACTCAACTAGTTTGGCTGAAGGGAAAGTCAAAGTTTTATGAATTTCAATCCAGGGAACTTTTTCTATATCACCAAACTTTTTCTTTCGTAATACAGCAAATAAGAGTGTTCCAAAATAGGAGTGTTGAGAAAAGCTGATAGATTTACCTTATAGTTTTAGGAAACAAGACAACCAAAAGAGCATCCTTAATAATGACCAATATGACAGCATTGGTTCTATTACAACATTTAATAGTATTTTTATCCAGTCTATCTAAGTAATAGACACATATTTATTAAATACCCACTATGCACATGAAATATCTAATCTATTACAGGAATAATATAGTACTGCTTTGTAGTAATTTGTCTTTCTGTAGATAGCATTAGACATGAGACTACTTTAAGAGGGAGCAGGGAGAAAGGAGAAAGCATAAGGTTCATACTTGGCAAGCCTTCTGGGAGAAGATAGGTTATGAATTAATTAGAAGATACAGGGATACCATTTTTGACTATTGGATAGAGAGAACTTTCTATTCAAGAGGTTGAGTGGTGAGGGAACATAGAGGATTTTTAAAGATTTATTTATTTATTTATTTATTTACTTGGGGGGAGGATGGGTAGAAGGAGAGAGAGACTGCCTGCTGTGCATCCTGGGACCCTAAGATCATGACCTGAGCTGAAAACCAGAATTAGATGCTTAACCAACCATGCCAGCCAGGTGCCTTCAGTTCTTAATTGAGTCCTATGTGTGTCCTCCTCTTGAATGGAGGGAATTATCCCATGGATCTGTAGAAATGATGGTGCTTACCAAACGGAGATGCATTTGTCAGAGGACTTAGCATGGCTTGGTGGGCAAAAGTCAACAAGTTCTATCAAGTTCAGCTGAGAGGTTGAAGCTCTACACAGGCTGTGGTGTTTGATGATGGTTTTAAACAGAGAGCTGGAAGTGATTAAAATTGTGGGGAGGAAGAGAAGCATAAGAAGAACATCAAAGAAGATTTATTACATGACTGGCCAAAACAAGAGTGGGACATGGACAGAAATGTCAAGGTTCCAAAAGAGAACCACGTTCTGAAAGTTTAGCACAAATTACTGGAACTTTTTTTTTTTCTATTTCTTTTATGAATATATCTGACAAGGAAAAATACTAAAATCTAGTTTTAATTTTTAAGGCATTTCCAGGTTATATCTTAGCAGCAATCTAGGTTAAAATGAATAATAGTTTAAGAAGAGAAGATCATTTATTGGCTTCTAACCCAACCCTTCACTTTTATGGATGAGGAAGGTGTGACATGGCTGACTCCTAGCACCACAGTGTCCTGGGAAACTTTAAAACGAGGACTCACCAGATGGATCTGAACTGCTGCTCAAAGTCATAAGGAAAGTGAGGAGCAGCTATGTCCCTGAGTGTGCCCACATTAGTATGAGCAGCCACGGGAGAGAGGGACTGTCAAAATCCCATGGTGCAGTTTTGTTCCTCAGAGAAATCCGTTTCATCTTCAGCATAACATTAGAACCACTAGGTCTAATGCTTTGACGATGTTTAGTATAAATTTCAGTAGGTTACTATGCATTCCCGTTACCCAGCACAGATGAGTAGGCATTACTGTGGAGTGAGAGTATTTGTCAGGCTAATCATGACTTTTAACTCTGGGTTGGAGGACATCGGCACTCCAGGGAGACCCAAGGAAGACAAGGCACGATTTCCCCCAATGCCCCTCCAGCATTTATGTAGGGAGCCCTCCCCCCAACCTTGGCCCCTTAGTGGTAGCCAAGGCTCCTGGGAGCATGTTAGAGCTGGATTTCTGACCCTCATCCTAGACGTTCTGTTTCAGTTAGTCTTAAAGTGGGGCCCAGAAATCTGTAGCTTTAAAGTTGCACAGGTAATTCGAATATACAGTCATTTGGGAACTGCAGCTTGTAACATACCATATTAAATGTCATTTTTCAAAGGCTTAAAAATAAGCAGAATTGACATTAATTCTTCCAACAAGACCACTCCCCAGAGAGTCCTGTAATCATAGGCGGTGAAAATATTGGTCCAGCCCAAGCTTGCTTTTTACCTAGAAAGTCTTCTTTACCCCCCTTCTTGTTGCAAACCAGGGACAAGAGATTGAAACAGTGGACGTCATCTGGTGGTAGTTACTGTTGTGCTTAGGATTTTGGAAAGACTTCTGTTTATTTGGCATGCTCCACACAAGCCTGTCAGCCCCTGGGGATTTGTGGCATTTGCAGAACTTACAAGGCAGGCAACATAAAAATATATAATTCATAGAGTGAACTATTTTGGAGCTCCCTTCACTTTTACAAATTGGCCATAAAATAGAAACCACAGACATAACATTCATATAACCATAGTTGCCAAGAATGAAGAATCATTTGGGGAGTGGGGGAGGATGAGGACTTTCAGTGTGTACTTCTTTATAGGGCATCCAAAGAAAGAGTAAGTGTTCAAAATTTGTATGTAATTCCAGTTGGAATATGGTTTTTCTCCTGACAATTGTCAAATATCTGTTGAAAAAGGAATGGGGCTGTTGAGGTTGACCTTAAGAGTCGTTTGAAAGTCATTAAGCTTATCATCTGAAGGCATTTGCTTGTCTTGATAGACATATCAAGTGTATTTAGGATTTCATGTATGTTTTACTATGACTTATTGCTTTCTGGTTTTCCCTTTCCTGGTGGAAGTGGTTCACAGTATCCAAGGCTCTGTGATTGCCTACAGTAGACTGGGGGAAGGAGCGAAGGGGAAACTGGATTTTTTTTGCTCCTCTTCACCCATTAGCTGCTTTGACATTCTGGGAATTGCATTAGCTTCTAAAACATGTCTTCTGGAAGGAGAATGAGGGCCTACTCATCTCCTGTCTGTTCTACCTGAGCATTCCAGAGACTTGGGTAATGGATGAGTAATGGCCAATGACACTGGTTGTGATCGTTGACCGTTGACAAAATAGCATTTAGTGGAGTTGGACACATGCAAGATATAAAAGAGGAAATAGTCTTTCTCACAGAAGTCATACTAAAAGTTATTTTCACCATTTGATGTTATATTAGAGTGTCTTCTTAGGGGTCAGGAGAGCCATGAGCTGGGTTTTAGTTGTTATGTGCCACTTTTCGATCTTAAAAATGCCAATTGATCTCTCTGAGTCTTGGTTTGTTCATCTAAAAATAGTCTTGATATCTCCCTCACAGAGTACTCAAGAGGATGAAAACACAGCATAAGAGGAAGCTTGAGCCAAGCTAAACACAATCGGGCTGTGCATGAGGGTGACAGAGAGCAGTAGTGCTGGGGTGAGGAGGGGATTGGAGTGGGTGGATTATTCATAATTGCTCTGGACTCAAATTCTGTTGTTCTGTGAGTCTATCATCTATGGAGAAGAGGGGGGCACACAGGGGAGTTACTTAGGTACAATTAGTGATACTTAAATTATTTGGTAATTTAACCTCCTCTCAGAGAAATGCCCAGCTAGAATGAAGACACACTATTCGACTCAGTGTCGTTAACAAGGATTAAAAGCGTTTACATGGCACATAGCCTAGGACAGGGTCAGGGTCAGCCTTTCATAAAAATCAGTTCCTTTCCCCCCTTCTTTTCCAGAAAGAACACTTCAAATAAAAACTGGCAATGATTTTTAAAGCAGACCTTCAGAAGCCGATCTATAGCTCTACCAAAGCGGAGATGAATCAACTTGTTGCTGTTGCTAATTTTATCACCTTATCCAACATCAACACATTGATTTTGCCTGCTTAAATTTGCCAGTTTCCAGAGCGTTACATAGGTTCTTTTAGAAAATGATTTAAAAGCCCCATCCTAACTTTGAGAAAGGTTTATGTTTGTGATGGTGTATGTTGTGTCTTTAACAATCACCAGACTGATTCCAGCTTCATCCAAAAACACATTTTTTAGCTCGGTTTTCCTACCCTGTAGCTGTGTATTGGTGTTTAAAGAAATGGTAAAAATAGAGTCACAGTGGGGATGTTAGGCTCTCTTTTCTTTTCAAGGTTATTGTAGATACAGCTGTGGGAATAATGCAAGGATTTTTGTTTTTATGTAAGTTTTTTTTTAACTAAGTTCTGATTGACATGTAACATTATATTAGTTCCAGGTATACAGCATAATGATTTGATATCTGTGTACATTGCAAAATGATCACCGCAGTAGGTGTAATTAAATCTGTCACCATACGTAGTGAAAACATTTTTTTCTTGTCATGACAAAAGTGTTCCTCTTAAATAACAAATATTTATAACTGTTATTTGGTAAACTCCCACAAGACTAATGAAAGAATTGGAATGAACTTTTTTTAAAATATTTTTTTTCTAAACTTATTCATTTGAGAGAGAGAGCATGAGCTGGGGGTTGGGTTAGAAGGAGAGAAGGAACCAGACTCCTGCTAAGCAGGGAGCCCAACTTGGGTTCAATTCCGGGACCCTGAGATCATGACCGGAGCTAACGGCAGATGCTTAACTGGATGAGCCACCCAGGCACCCCATGAGCATTTCTTTTAACTAACAAATAACCAAAAGATAGATAATATCTTTAGTTATTAGCAAAAGGAAATAGACGGGAAGCCTGCTCTTGTGTTAATGACTCAGAAATCTCAGGAAACATTAAGGTTTTCACTGAAAGTTTGTAACTATAAGTGCCTCAGTTCTTCACGTACATCTTCTAAGATACGTCTGTACTCTTGGGGTAAAGCACTTGCAAATGTAATAACTCACTACTTCTTGGTCAGCAATTCAGATATAACAAACAGCTCTCCCTTGCTCTACTAGGCTCTGCTAGAAGAGAAGGGAAAATGCATTTGTCCCAACTCTTAAGAGGTTTATTTCTTCAGGGAAATGAAAATTTGTGTTTATATTGGCAGCTCTGTCACAACTGTATTCTATACTCCAGCCTGGTTATTATGGGAAGTCCAACTTACAAACACTGTTAATATCCTATTATATTGCAACCTCCCTGGATCATGACCTAATGAGGAAGACCATATATAACTTATCTGAATATCCGAACTTCTGCCATTGTTGCCAAGAGCACACTCTTTGGGTACTCACTGATAAAACTATAAGCAAAATGACCTATTATAACGATTATCTTTCTACCCTGATACCTTTTATTATCATTTGGTTAGAAAGGTCAGCTGTATTTGAAGATTCTCCTGGTCTCACATTTTAGCGGAATCATTGTGTGTGTTATGTTAAACAGCACATTAAATCCCTCATTGAAGTCAACCAATCAATGTTTGTTGAAGCCCTATATATATGGATATGGCATGTTCTAAGCAGTATGACACACAATAAAAGATATTGACTGGTCCTAAAACAACAACCACAACAACAACAACAAGGTATTGCTCATTAAAAAAAATATATGCTGGAAAAATTATATCAAAATGGTATGTGATATAATTGCTAAGTGAGTGATACAGATATTGTGTTTTACTCCAATGGCAAGTAGCCAAATTTACTCCAATGGCAAGTTCCAAATTTATGAAGTGTTACTCTGCATATAAAATATTTCAGAAAAATAAGTAAACCTGTAATTACAAGGGCAGAATTCATATTGCATACAGTAGGCAAGTTAGGATATTTATGTTTATATTGTACTATAGCTTTGGGGCTTTATATGGCCTTTTGTTATAGGGTATGTTCTGAATGAAGGACTTCTGATGATCTTTTGTCAATTGTTACTCAATGTTGAGCATTCAAGATGGTAATATTATCTTTATTGGGGATATAAATATTTAATCAGTGGCTTTTCATAAGTGGCTTCTTAGTCTATCAAAATCATTATAAACTGGATAATTCAAAAAGAAAAAGAAAGAAAGGGATCCATATTGGGAAGGAAGAAGTAAAAATATCTCTGCAGATGACACGATCTTGTATATAGAAAATCCTAAAGAATCCACACAAAAAAGCTATTTGAGCTAATAAATGAATTCAGCAAGACTGAAGAACACCGGATGTATATACAAAAGTAAACTGTTTCTATCAGTGAACAGTCAATCCAAAAATGAAATTAAGAGAACAAATCCATTCAAAATAGCATCAAAAGAGTAAAAGGAGTGTGAGACTTATATACTGAAAACTACAAAACATTGTGAAACAGATGAAATGAGAACTAAATAAAGTGGAAAGACAGCCCATGTTCATGGATTGGAAAACTTAATATTATTAAGATAGCAGTAGACCCTAGATTGATCTACAGTTTCAACACTATCCACATCAAAATTTCAATTCCCTTTTTTTTTTTTAACAGAAATTGACAGGCTAGTTCTAAAATTCATATGGTATGCAAGGTATCCAGAATAGCAAAAAAAATCTTGAAAAGGAACAAAGTTGGAGAAACTGACCCTTTTCAGTTTCAAAACTTATAACACAGCGAGAGTAATAAAAACCGTGTGGTACTGGCATAAGAATAAACACATAGAGCTATAGGGTAGAACTGAGAGTCCAGAAATAAACTCATAAATCTATGGTTAGTGGATTTTCAACAGGTGCCCAACAATTATATGGAGAAAGAGTAGTCTTCAATAAATGGTGCTGGGACAAATGGCTATTCACATGCAAAAGAATGAAATTAGATCACTAGCTCACATCATACACAAAATTAATTCAAAATGAATCAGACCTAAATATTTCCACTAAAACTATAAAACTCTTAGGAGAAAACATTCATGTGTTAGGCAACGGTTTCTTAGATGTAATACCAAAACCATAACACACTGAAGAAAACTTAGATAAATTAAACTTCATCAAAATTAAACACTTTTGCACTTCAAAGAACACAGTCAAGAAAACCCATAGAATGGGGAAAAATATTTGCAGATCATATATTCACAAATCCAGAATAAATATAGCACTTTTAAAACTCAATAATAAAGAGACAAATAACCCAGTCTTAAAATGGGCAAAAGATTTTAGCAGACATTTCTCCAAAAAAAATATACAAATGTCCAATAAGCATATGAAATATGCTCAACATCATTAGTCATCCAGGAGATGCAAATCAAAACAATGAGATACCACTTCACATCCATTAGGATGGCTATAAAAAACAAAACAAAACGGGCAATAGCAAGTGTTGGCAAGGATGTGGAGAAATAGGAACTTTCATGAATTGCTGGTGAAAATATAAAAGGGTGCAGCTGCATTGAAAACAGTTTGGCAGTTCTCCCAAGAATTAAACAGAATTACCATATGATCCAGCAGTTCCACTCCTAGGATATATACAAGATGAATCAAAAACATATGTCCACATAAAAACTTATACACAGATGTTCATTGCAGCACTATTCATATTATTCATAGTAGCCCAAAAGTGGAAACAATCCAAATGTCCATCAGCTCATGAACATATAAACAAAATATGGTATATCCATACAATGTAATCTTATTTGGCCATATAAAGTAATGAAGCACAGATTTACACTACAATATGGATGAATCTTGAGCACATTATGCTAACTGAAAGAAGCCAGACACAAAGGTCACATATCATATGATCTTATTTGTAAGAGATGTCCAGACTGCTATAGGTGAAAACCATAGAGACAGAAAGTAGCTAGGTGGCTTCATGGGACAAATCAGTGAGGGAAATGAAAGGTGAGTGCTAATGGGTATGGAGTTTCTTCCAGGCATAATGAAAACATTCTGCAATTAGATAGAGGTGATGGTTGCACAGCTTTGTGAATACATTAAAACCACTGAATTGTACACTTCAAAAGGGTGAGTTTTATTGTGAATTTTTATTTATTTCTCAATTTTTAGTTACTGGATTTTTTTCATGACCACTCTACAAATTAAGTTCTAATAAAGCATAATATAACTTGCAAAGGCATATTGTTATCAAAGCACATATTTGTATATTTTGTTCCTAAGAAGAAACAAAAGAGGCTTCCTAATTAGTCTTATAGTTGACCTGAAATTTTACCAGTTTTAAGTATAAGGGCATAAAGAGAGATAATGAGTCCAAGATTTCTCTCAAGTTATATTATGAAGGTAAAACATGAGTTCATTGCTTCCATTCTCCCATTGACTTGACAAGGACCCTTCTCATTTAGACTGATTAGACATTTGTTGTTCTGAAGTTGAGGGAAGAATCCCAGTTGCTCTAACCCAAAGTCTCATTTTTTTTCATTTTATTTTATTTTTTTTCAGTGTTCCAGAATTCATTGTTTATGCACCACACCCAGTGTTCCATGAAATATGTGCCCTCCATAATATCCACCACCAGGCTCACCCAACCCCCCACCCCATGGTCCATATATGCAATACAATATCCATCAGAAAGGATGTATACCCAACTTTTATATCAACATGGACGGGACTAGAGGAGATTATGCTGAGTGAGATAAGTCAAGCAGAGAGAGTCAAGTATCATATGGTTTCACTTACTTGTGGAGCATAAGGAATAACACCAAAATCTCATATTTGCTCTCTCATTCTTTCCCAGGTGCTACCTTTCCCCAGCCAGGTGGTGTACAACAGAGTAGGCAAGTGTGGGAGTCGTACTGTGGTCTTGCTTCTGAGAATCTTGTCGGAAAAGCACGGATTCAATTTGGTCACGTCAGACATTCACAACAAAACCAGGCTTACTAAAAATGAACAAGTAAGTTGTCTTTGCCTGTGATTCAATGTACTTCTGTGTCAATTCATTTGTGTAATTAGTGGGTGTCTTATAAGACATCCCTCAAACACCTAACAAATGAATACCAGAGTTGCAGTGTCATACTGTAATTTTGCCAGAGTGTAGAAGGAAATTTAAGTTAAAGGATCTGAAGGAGGTCTTTAGATGGGAAGTTTCCCTGAAGGGATACTTCTGTTAAGATGGATGAAGGATGGTGTACACTTATCACTGTCTACTTAGCTGAAATTAGCAAGGCATGATTCTCAAATAATTACACCACTGAGCTACAAATTACCCTGACATCCTAACAACAAAAATAACAAAACAATTTTCATATTTCTTTTTCTGCTTTTTTCCACAATTGCCATACGTCTTTATGGTTTTATTAAAGAGAAAATTCTCTTTGGGCCAGGAATCTGATTGAATGATAGAGGAGCATGAGCTTCTTGCTATGGGTAAGCTCAGGGGATCTTGAACTTGCAAAGCAGCACTTGGCTATTCAGTGGAAGCCAGAGATTTACCCCATTTCCCAGGAAGAAGTCTGCCTCAATGTGGCCGAGTCATACTGGTGGGCATGATGGAGGAAGATTAGGGGTGCTGTAGTCTGCAGGGAGGCTATAAAGACAGATTTTACTCTGTAGCTCCTACAAAAGCAGGGTAAACAGTCTCCATTGAGGTGGCTTGCTCATGTCCAAAAGTTAGGCCCAGGGCTCTCACGGTCATTTTACAAGGTCAGTTTTCTTAGCTTGGTCTTAACAAGTTGCTTTTGTCCCCTTAGATACTTAGAATGGATAGCTACCAACATAACTCTGAGTTCTTCAGAAAATAGAACCAGTAGGATGAAGATAGATGATAGATAGATAGATAGAGTAGATAGATTAAAAAAGGGGGTTATTATGAGGAATTGGCTCATGTAATAAGGAGGCCAATAAGTTCCACAATCTGACATCAACCACCTGGAGACCCAAGAAAGCCATTGATGTCATTCAGTCTTAGTCCAAATATGAAGGCTTGAGACCCAAGGGAGTCAATGATGTAAATCCCAATGCAAGGACAGGGGAAGATAAGATGTGATAGCCCAGTTTACTCAGTGAGGCAGAAAAAAAGGGGAGAATTCCTTCTTCCTCTTCGTATGTTTCTATTCAGGACTTCAAGGGATTTGATGATGCCCTCCCACACTAAGGAGGGTGGTCTGCTTTACTAAATCCACTGATTTAAAGCCTAGTTTCAGTCTGTGAGGAAACACCCTCACAGACACACCCAGAAATATTATTTAATCTGGGCACCCCTTGGCCACTCAAGCAAACATATAAAATTAACCATCACTCTGCCCAATGAGTACAGAAATTTCGGGAATAAACAAGACACATGGTTTACTATGAGATTGAAACCATAATTATGGAAATTTTTACCCATGCCCACTTCTTTCTGACATAATCCCCACCTTTAAGGCATTCAAAACCTCCCAAACAGAAGGCATCTTGTTATCAATTTACAATAGCCTGTCTTTCTCTTTTATCTTGGGGGATGGTAGGACTCTCTTAAGACAGTAACACAACTAGTCATACTTGCCGTAAAGCCGGTATGTTCAGTGTCTCCCAGGGCAGAGATCCAAAATCCCCTTCCTTTGAAACTTCCATTAAAGGGTCTCTGAGCATAAAGTTTGAACAGTCATTTCCAATCAGCAAAAAAATTTCGAGATCAGCTCTTACAGGTTGTGTGGTAGGCTCTCTAGAAAAATGACACTTGGTGATATTTAAGGACATCACCATTTATGAATAACTTGAAAAGGACTAGGTTCTCTTTCATTTCCTTAGCTTATCTAAGAGCTCATCTTATCAGTCTGGTTAGTCACTGCTGGAAAGAAAGCGACTAAATAATTAGCCTATGTTATTGCAGTTTTATTACAATTATTAAATTTGCTTTTCCTTGGAGTCTAGGTCTTTGTGTCTGTGTGTCAGATTATATTTAAATATTCCTACATGTGGAAAGCATACCCACTTCTCAGATTTCTCATAAGACAATGCAGGTTGATTTTAGTGCCCACTGCTGAAAGGGCACAAACAAACCAGAGAGAAGGGACGAAGGTCACCACAGTGTGAGATACTGCGATGTTCAGGAATGCCCTAGAAGAGAAAGGACAAAATGTGGTGTTTAAACCGGGGCTTTGCATCTACTTTGTTTCCTATGAGAAGCAAATGTGAGAAAGTAAAATACAGTTGTCACTGTCAAGAGAAGCATGTTAGATTTAAAAATAACAATAATTTACTAATGGTATATACATTGTTAAATCCAGAAGGGGTTAAAGACAGAGTCATCCTCCTCCTCTAAAAGAGAGGTTAGCTCTCATCTGTTTGGAATGATTGGCTTGTCTGGAAGCCAGGGAACAGACTAGACAATCTTTTAAGGTTCTTTCCAGCCCTGTGATTCCATGATATATTTATACAACTTCTAGCATAATCTGTGTATGGTGTAGTTGAAACACTTCTGATTCCTGTGGTCAGTGTGACCTAGAATGTGTAGTATTACTTCATGATTCCAGATTCCTATTAAATTACAAGGCAAGTCTTAAAAACTGCAGGCAATGATAAGGTAGGAAAAAACAAACATTTTGGCTATGACAGCAAACATAGCAAGTGACAGCTGCGTCTCTGCTTCTAGCTGACTGGTGGGACATGCAGAGACAAGAAGCTCAAGAATGCTTCAAGGAGGGGCATCTGGGTGGCTCAGTGGGTTAAAGCCTCTGCCTTCGGCTCGGGTCATGATCCTAGGGTCCTGGGATCGGGCCCCGCATCAGGCTCTCTGCTCAGCGGGGAGACTGCTTCCCTTCCTCTCTCTCTACCTGCCTCTCTGCCTACTTGTGATCTCTCTCTGTCAAATAAATAAGTTAAATCTTTAAAAAAAAAAAAAAGAATGCTTCAATGAACTCTTTCCCCCATTATATGCATCTATGCATCCCTTGTGCTCAAGTTATGGAGTGCATAAACAGGCAAGGAAAAAAATATTATTTTAACCTAATATATTCAAGAGATAATTTGCAGTAAGAATAGCTCCTCTGCTTGGTAATTTATTAAAGGAAAAAGGAAGATATGATTTTGGAGATGAGTTAACATTTTACAGTCAGTAGTTCTCAACCTCTAAGTCGGGAGCTCTGACGACATGTTCCTATGGAAACACTGTTCCCCACAGCTAATAACAATCCCACTTCAGGTGCTGCATGAGTTAAACAGACCCTTGTGGGCTGGCCTGGTCTCTCTCTCCACCATGTAGAACATTTCTTTTATGAGAAAATGTGTTCCAAGTTCCCAACGACTGACTTACAAATGAACTTTGGAATAGTATCCACTCATAAGACTGGAATTATCTATATCATTCCATTCATACACAAAGGCACTTCTCGGGGCCAGAGTCAAATTTGTGCATACATTTCTCCCTGGAGGATAGCTGTCATTAGACACACACACACACACACACACACACACACACACACACACACAGAATACTAAGTTTAACTAAGTCTATTTAATAGAATAAGATACTAAAGGGATTATTAAAAAGGAAAGGGAGACCAAAGACACCAAATGTTATAATACCTATAAAAATCCCATTACATGTGCCATTATAGAAACAGAAAGACCACTGGAGTTTATGTTTTTTAAAATTTTACCTCAACAGAAGAGTGTGGACACCTGCTGCTGGCCAAATGCTGAACCTTTCTAGGACACAAGTTGCAAGCCCATGAACACATCATCTCATGTATACTCTGAAACCAGATTTCAGTGTCTTGGGCTGCTTTAGATAATCTCTTAGAAAATCAGAAAATGGAGATGATATACAGTTTGAAAGCTAGGGAACTGTTTTTCCAGAAGACATGAGTGTGATCACCAAAAGACTCATAACTATCTTTGTTAATGGTCTGATGCTTTTTCAGATCATGGCTCTGAATGCAGTGAAGGTCAAAGTGCACCACAGGCACATCACGGATATAAAGGATTCAAAATTATTTCATTCTTGTGGGAGAGGGGCAAAAACTGTTAGCATAAGAACCAAAGAGATCGAGAAAGCAAATAATTTTACTATTTTTATTTATGTCAGAGCTACTGAGAATCACAGATTGGAAATGGTACCTACCACGGGCTCAGTATTTTACTTTATTACTTCATGTCATTCTTGTGGACCAAAAGTTACACCAGTGAGTGGGTACAAGTCTTAATTTTATGGATGGGAAAATCAAGGCACCCAGATTAAGTCACTTTCCAAATATAATCTAATAGAACATCTGTGCTGCTTGGATTTGAACCTAGGTCTTCTTGAATCCAAAGCCATTCTCCTGATGCAATGACTTTCCATTCTGGCAGCAGAGCAGAATCTGTAGCAGAGTCTTTTGAAACATATAGTTGCAATGGCCCTTCTCCTGGAGATTCTGGGGTAGAGGCCAGAAAACTTTGTACTTTTTGTTTTTAATGAAATGTCATAAAGGGTTAGGAATCCTGTCAAAACTATCATATCAGCATTTCCTTAAGTGTGTTCCTGAAAATCTTAATCCCCTGAGACACTGAAAAAAAATTTTTTGAAGAAAATACGGGGGGCACCTGGGTGGCTCAGTTGTTAAGCATCTGCCTTTGGATCAGGTTATGATCCCAGGGTTCTGGGCTCAAGCCTGCATTGGGTTCCCTACTTGGCGGGAAGCCTGCTTCTCCCTCTCCCACTCCCCTGGCTTGTGTTCCCTCTCTCGCTGTGTCTCTCTCTGTCAAATAAATAAATAAAATCTTAAAAAAAAAAAAAAAAAAGGAATATCACGGCTAAGTAAATTTAGGGAATGGTACCCCTAGCTCCCCCTTGGGAAGATTTATACCAATTGTTCACATTTTAAGGACTAAGAATTCTTTCAGTTAAAACCCAAATTAACAATCTAGTGAACTGGCTTTCCCTTAGAGTTTTCCGGTCTTAGTTGGCCAGGGGAGGCTTCCTGAGAGCTTGTGGCTGTCACGGGAATCCCACAGAACTCCCACTCCTAGCTTGAAAAATGTTGCGCCAGCCTCTTCTGTCGATTCCGCCCATCATGCCAGGAAAGTCTCCTCTTTCACTATAAACGTCACATCTGCTTTGATTGTCTTCTACAGCTATTCAAATGATCCAAACCTTGAAAAGTACTCAAAGAGTGGGAGAGACAGAGACTCTGTGCCCCTGCGCTCTGGACTGCTTCTGTCTCTAGGTCAAAACCAGAATCGCTTCACCATTGTTGGAAACTTCCCTTTGCCTTGCCTGAACATGACAATGTAGCATGGCAGCTCCAAAAAGGAAAACTCACCTGCAGAGACCGTGTTGGAACTGGAGATAATCTAGAGGCCCTGGGGACCTCTCCCAGGTGTCCAGAACAGGGGCATCTGGCCTCTGTTTGCTAACAAACGTTCAGTTGCTCCTTTCCAGAGCCGGTTTTGCTAAGGTGTCTTCATTCATTTTGGTGAATATTTATTGAGGACTTACTAATCATGTTGTATATTGAGCCCCAGAGAGCACACTAGATGTTTACACACCTTGTTTCTAATCCTTCCATCGACATTATTAGGAAGGTAATATCACCCCATTTCATGGGAAGGAGCAAGTGTTCAAGAAGAATAGGGAAGAATAAGACTTGAAGGGGAATTGGGGTCAAATCCTGGAGAGCTATGAATGCTAGGTTGAGGAGGTAGAGCTTTATTCAGTGTGTGGTAGGAAGCCATTAAGTCATTCTTAATCATGACAAGCATCAAAATCTTCTTGGGAACTTTTTCACGATGCATGTTTCCTGGTCCTACTACAAAATACTGAGTTAGACTTTTAAGAGTAGACTCTTAAGGGTAGACCCCTGGTATTTGTATCTTTGGGGGGAAAAAAGTTCCCAGAGGTCTTCATGCACAATTCTAGTGAAGAATTGTTGCATGAAAGGCTCTAATTATTAGAAAGTTGTCATTTTATTAAAATGAACACTCCACTAAGCAAGAAATATTCCTTTTTCAACCTCCGAAGACATGTCTCCTTGAGAACCTGCACGTTTGTCCAGGAATGTTTCCCTTGCTTGAGACCCGTCTGGAAAAGTCTCTGCAGAATGACCCTCAGAGTTTCCTGACTTTGTAGAAGTAGCGACAGTGTCCGCAGGCATCAGAGCTGCTCCGGCTGGACCTTGGAATCAAACCAACAAGATTAGCTGACAATTTATTGCCAGGTCACAGGAGGGAGGAGTTTACCCAACTCTGCAAACCAGGTCTTCTCTCTGATTCCTGTAGACAAAAACTGAGTCCGCTAAATGGAACGTCTGTAGAAAGAAAAGGTAAAATGAGGAAGAAGGAGCAAGGCCCGAAAAATTAAAATGTGTTCTCATCTCCTTCCAATTGTAGCAGCGAGATTGGTTTTCTAGGCTGTTAAGGCCTTTTTGCCTTGTTCGTCTCATTGCTCCCCCTGGTGGACTCACTCTTCATTGCAGGCATGTGTTGCCCTGAGCTCAAGGTAGAAAGACCATCTTGCCCAGTGCCAGAAAGGCTTCCCCTGAGGCAGAAGGAAGAGGGGAAGGGAAACCAGAGCCTAGAGCTATTCTCCCAGTCTCTGAGGTTAAAGGGCCACAGAGTTCTCCTCTGAGCTACTCCGTATTTGGCTTTGATGTGTTAAAAAAAAAAAAAAAAAGGTCTTTTCTTTCATTAAGATGTTTTGCAAAATTATAGGGGCTCTAGTTGCTCACAGGGGACAGGAGAATTCAGACCACAGTGGGGTCAGGACTCTTGTCAATTATGGCTCACAAGCATTTTCTAAAGACGTCGGAAGCAAAGTCTCTATTAGCTGTGCTTGTAGAACTGCAGGGAAAGGTTTTCAGCTCTACCATCCCAGCCAGTTAGATGGAAAACAAAAGATGAAAAGTCCCTTCCTCACAGATCCTCTGCATTATAAATTCTATTTGAGGCTTACCTTTTTTTTTTTAAAACCTCAATTCCCTTTCATTCTCAGATGCACTTTTGCTTACTTCTTTCTTTTTTGCTAACTTCTTCCTTTAGATACATTCCATTACACTTTTTTCCCCCAGTATTTTTAACCTCATTCCTCTTCCTATTAAATAAAATATACTGTTTTTCCACCTAGAACTTTAATATATATATATATATATTCTTTCTGATATTTTAATGCTTTCATAGTTTATTATTTTTAATGCTTTTCCACCTGCTATAACTTTCTGTCCATTTTTCAGCACATCACAGGAAAGGTAGAAAACTTATATCCCCATAAACCCTCTTTATTCTCTGGAGTTATTTTGCTAACCAGCCTCTTCCTCCCATTTTTAAGAGGTTATGTACAGATCAAAAAACACCAGGGACGGTGAAGAGGTTGTAGTTTGGCTATAGAGAGCAGGATTTCTGGAGTGAGACTGACTTGGGTTTGAATCCTGACTCCACCTTTTCCTACCAGTAAGACCTTAAGAAATCTCCATATCCTTTCTGTGCCTCAGTTTCTTAATCTGTAAAGTGTAGACAACAATACTTAACCTGTGGAGTTGTTTGAGGATGAATGACAGCATGTGAAGAAAGAGCTCCTGGGTCCAGTGTGTAGCCCAGAAACCACTCAGGAAGTGATTGTGTAGCATTGCTGTGTCTTAGATGTTGTCACGCCAGTGTGATGAATGGACAGGTCTGTCCCAGAGAGGCTAACTTCATTGACTGAGAGAGAACTCTATCCTCTAGTGAACATTTCTTGACTCCAAAGAAGTCTTTCTGAAGGGGGTGTATTCACTTCATAAGCCATTATCAGGTATGTGTTCTGGGCTAGATTTCCTGGAGAAATGCTTAGAGCCCAGCCTTGACCCTCAGGGACTTTATAGTCTGGTTCAAAGCTAGTGCACAAACTCAACTATGATGTAACGTAAAAAGTGTACATCCTAGAAGACCCTAAGCACTCTGGGAGACCAAAGAAGACAACAGGATTTCAAGGCAAAGACATTCAAAACCAAATCTATTTGGCCTCACTTCTGCAGCGAGACTAGCTCCCACCCAGCGTTCCCCATCCCCATCAGTGGACACCAGCCTGTGTTTGGAACCTGCCAGGGCTCTGAGAAGCTCACTCCCCCACTCCTGCTCCTTCCCTTCTGCCACTGTCTGGCCATGGGGCTGAGAAGATCCTCCCTCTTTAGCATCGCTAAACCTCCCGATCTGTCTTCATTTCCAGTGACTTCTGCGGTTCTCAAACCTCAGTCTCTTAGAATCCCCTAGAGGGCTTGTTAAAACACAGACTGATGGGCCCCACTCCCAGGGCTTCTTCTAATTCCCTGGGTTGTGGTGAGACCTGAGAATCTGCATTTCCAACAAGCTGCTACCCCAGTTGTTACTGATGCTGCTGGTCTGGGGTCCACGTGCCAGGAAGCACATCTTAGTTCATGGCCGTATCATGTCCTAGAGGGATTATTACCCCCACCTTCCTACCTTAACTGTCTGTCTCTAATCCTTCCTTTCTTCTTTTTCTTCTTCACATTCTCCGCCCTGATCTCAGATCTGGAAGAAAAAAAAAAAGGCCCTTTTGACTGTGGGTTGCCCATAGCATAAATGTCAAAATTCCTCATGATATCTCCAGGGCCCTCAATCCCACACCTAACCTCTAGCACACAGAACTCCTGGCAGTTTTTAATATCCAGTTCATTTTGGGTTTTGTCTTTTGCATGTCCTGTGGGGCCCTTTCTTCACTTGGTTACCATGGGTCCTTGCAGACAGCTCAGGAATGCCTCCTTGGGGGAACACTGCCACTCCATCTGCGGACAGAGATAGATGCCTCACCACAAGACCTTGAGCCTCCTGAGGGCAAGAGCCAAATCTTTTATCTCTGTAGCCATGACCCCAGCCAATACATCGCCTGGTGCACGGAGTTGGAAATCAATGGATATTGAGTGAAAGGAGATCCAAGAAGTCTGCTATGAAAGAGGCAGGCATTTTAGAGAGATGGAAAGATGCTTAGGATTTGGGCATGCAGTGAAAAGAGGGATAACATTCCAGAAGAGGAAGCTTGGGCTCCTGCTTGGACATGGTGTGAGGAAGAAACAAAGAGAGGGCTGGTTTGGCTGGCCAGTTGAGGGTGACAGTAAAAGTATACTCAACATGACTCAGCAAGTGATTAAGTACAAAAGTCAGGAAAGACCCAGATCAAATGTGAAAATATGTATAGTACCATTAACTAGGACCACGGTCTCCAGAGATGGAGTATGTCGGATGAGGACTAAAGATGGATGAAGACCAAGATTGTGGTTGGGGCCATTGTAGATTTGGGGACACCATTAGGACACACTCCAGTGTCAGGCCTTTCTGTGCCTTCCCCTCACCTTACTTATGTTTTGATCTCCAGGACCTAGTAGGTGCTCAGTAAATGCTGAATGAATGAACAGTGGATGAATGTAGGCAGTGGAATATGTAACAAGGGTCAGCAGTGATCCTGCATGAGCCAAGGAAGAGGACAGGTGGGCAGGTGGTTACTGAGATGATTTTAGGTAACGCCATCTTGACCCATGTGGATAAGACTCGGGCAAGAGGAAAGGCAAACTGCTGGCAACGGGGAAGGCCAGGATGGAAATCTGGGCAAGGGCAGCAGTGGCAAGGAGACCACTGCCTACCCTGAGACCCAGGGAAAATCTTAGTATTTGTGAAGATAGTCAAAGGACACCTTGACCAAAATGCCTTTGATCTGGGCTAGTAGTACTTTGTACATGGCATCACTACTTGTGTGCAGGGACCAAAAGTATGAGAGCTGGATATACTCTCCAACTTCACTGTACTAATGCAATAAACATGAGCATTAGTACTTTCCTTCTGTTTAAAGGTACGTCGAGAAAGAGTTATGCACTGTCACTGCTAATCCATTTCTCCCTGCGAAACAGACAGCTTTATGACTATTATGACACTCCAAATCAAACCACTACTGTTCTTCCATTCAATTTAACCCATTGACATGTGTTTAGAGAATGTAATGAAAGTGTGAAAGAAACCGTCCGTTTTTCTTCTGACCTGTTCTTGCAGCCTTCCTGTACAATACCAGGGGGCCTTCTCATATTACTCGTCTGTGGGCAGAGACATAGCTGAATAAAAGTAATCTAGTGATTAAAGCATTAAGTGGTCTTTATATTAACATACACACAGTAAGGAGTTACATTCCTAAGCAGACATCCTCAGATATCTTGGGTTGGGCTTCCAAGGCTGTAATTCTATTTGGTAGCTCCATCAAAAATGAAAATTTGCAGTGTGACCAAGCAGGGAGTTCTCTTGTCAAAAACAAGCACTGGGACAGGGTTGGGGGGTGGGAGGGGGGGAGCAGGTACATAGAAGATAAACAGCAGATAAAGAGGCAAGATTCAGTTTCCTTTTATGCTATGGCTGGGGGACAGGCAGACCATTCTTTACCCCTGCCTGACACTGATGAACAGAGCTCAAGGTTATGAACCGCAGGTCATTGACTTTTAAAATTCAATCTTATTTCTTTAAACAGTCATTGGGAGCACGAATATCGAATTAAAGGCTTTAGACACTGAGGTCCTAGTGTGACAATCTGTAATGCAGGAACCAGTTGGAGTTCATTCATTCAACGGGTATTTACCGAGCATTTCTGTATTGTCAGCGGAACATGAGGGAGCAAGGCAGAGCCAGCTTTTCCATCCTGGATTTCCAGACTCTGATTTTATCGTCACTGATGCTGCTATGGCTAACATGTGAACGACTGCCTTTGTTTCCAGTTTTCTAGTTCCTAAGAGACGCTGCACTTCTGAGGCCCATCCAGAGTGGCAGTTTTCAATGTGCTCTTCAAAAATTCCACTGTGTGTCAGTATCAATGGAGCCAACTAGAAACTCTAAGGAAAGTGGAATTCAGGAAGTCAGGGAGTCCTAAGAATGCTTGGAATTTCTAACAGATTTTGCTAAACATTTTCCGTATCATGACACGTTCCAGGAGACCATAAACCTTGGTTTATACAAATATAAACTCCTCTTTGCCTTGCTGATAACTCCAAATAAATACTTCAGATGACCACCCACCAGAGCCCCAAGAAGTTTTGGGCATTTGTGTGTTCCCTAATAAAACATTTGCTTCGTACATTTTTGTGACCAAAGGGGAAATCATGAGGTGTTGCCTCCTTTTATTCCCACTGTTAAATTCTCCAGAACCAGTTTCAAATATTTCTGTAGATCTCCGTAATATCATTACAGAAATGTAAAATAATGTTTGACCTCTTGTCTTGATTTGACTTTTAGAAGAGGGGAATAAAGACTTTTTTTTTTTACTTGCATTTCCCTACAAGCAGATGCTGAATTCTCCAGTTAAAGTGACCTAACCTGTCACGTTGTTTTCATGGTAGCAATCAACTAAATTAAATACAGGACTATAAATCTGATAGCAGTCTTATTCAGCAAGAAGCCTACTGTAAAGTTCATAGATGCTAGCACCAAACACAGCTATATTGGCCCTGGTCCAGGAGGTAATAGAGAGGATAAAGGAGTAGGGAACATAACCTTTAGCTTAATATAGTTTGGTAAATTAGATCCTATATATGCTAATTTTGTACTTTTTTTAATAGATGGAACTGATTAAAAATATAAGTACTGCCGAACAGCCCTATTTATTCACTCGACATGTTCATTTCCTCAACTTCTCAAGGTAAGATATTTTCCAGCTTAATGGTTCTTTCATTTCTTTTTAGTACTTAAACTCCTTCTAATGCGCAATTATTTTAAAATCTACCTTCATCTTCAAGGTAGCGTAATTACCCCTGGAAAGCCTTTTTAACCCATTTATTTTTGCCATGGAGGGATCTAAATTTGAAATATTTGGACAGAAGCTTCACTTCTCTCTAGAATACTAATCTTAAATCTTTTGAAAACTTGAAACAATTTTAATGCAAAGCCATTTGACCTGATAGTTCCATTTTAAAGAAAAAAATTGTGTAGGTATTGAAACAAATAAACTGAGAGGTAAGAGATGGGTATTTTAACAGAACTATTTCCTTGTACATGTCTATACAATTTGAACCCACACAGGACTGTGGGAATAACTTAGCTGTGGAGTCACGTGTTTTATAGGATCCAGACGCTAGGACTAGCCTCTCTGCCTACCTGTTTAATATTCCATTTGATTATTCTAAATCTTGCATGTTTGATGCTGATGGGGTATTTTAGAACTCTGTGTTTTTCTTCAGCTGCAGGGGCCTTCTGATCATAATGCAAATCTTCAAACTTAGGGTTTTAGACTCTTGCTCTGTTAAGTCGTAAACTTCCAGTTCTGGGCATTCGTTTCCTCCTTTCGCCGTGGTCCCCTTGTCAGTACCCGCCAGGGGCAGATCTGCTGAACAGCCCAGGACCCCCGGGCCTCCCTCATCCTCCATCTGACAGGTGCCTCCCTTACTGCTACAGTTCCCCTGGGGACAATAAGACCTCACAAGTCTGCGGGAGAGCAACAGAGATCCCAGTAGCTCATGCTGGCCTAATGCCCCCTGCCCCCAGGGCCAGGTACCCAGAGAGGCTGGTGCTCAGGGAAAGGCAGGGCACTGCCTGAGTGCTTGCTGCTCCTGAATTCACTCCAGAGCTGCTCGGAGTTGGCACAGCTGCCTAGCCCCAGGATGCCTAACAGTCTTGGGGCTGGGAGGAGGGTTGAGCCTTCAAAGGACTGCCCTGCTGTGCATCAGGCCCTGTGCAAATCAAGTGTAAAGAGAGTGAGATTCAGCAGAGCGAGTCATGGAGCAGTGAACAGAAGGGGCCGCTTTATTTTGAAAAGCATGTTCCCCCTGAAATTTCCCCACCTCCCTGGTAACCAGCATTCTCTTGTACAGCGAATAAGCACATAGGACACGCACAGTTGATCCTCAGTGACTCAGTAGGCTGACTGGGTTTCCAACCACGTTTGTGGAATGGCTTGTTACTGGACTGTCTGGGGTATACACCTTGCCTCTCACTTCCGGTTGGCCAAGAACACATAATTAGATGTAACTAGACAACAAAGTCTTGTTAGTGGTTTTAGGCATTGCATTTTACGACTTGCGGAGAGCAAAGCACAGCCCCCTGACCCTTGCTTTTCTCGTGAGCTTCCTTCTGCATCACCCCAGACATCCTCTAACCTCATGATTTAACTGTTCTTGCTTCATGGGTCACATTTTGACAACCAAAACAAATTGCAATGCAATGAATTTTAGTAACTGACTCAGGACAGTTTAAAATGCTAATGACAAGCCAAAGCCCGTCCCTTAATTGGGTCAGCAGCACAGCATGCTGAGCACTGAGCACAGCATGGCCACCAGACCTGGTCATGGCCTCCACTGTTAAACACATGTCCAAGAGTTATTTAATTTGATCGATTTGGTCATGAAAAAAATTGATAAGTACCTTTGAGTAGACACCACAACTGCAGAACACAGTGTTGGCCTGGCTGCCAGGACCTCTGGGCATGAGACCTTCCCACTGACCATGACTTTGGGCTAGCAACTTCACCTCTGGGTGGGGAGGAGAGGTCTCTTTTTTTCCCCCATCTGTAAAACAGGACAATTCCTTCCCAGTCTTACCTTGTGGGGATTCTCCAACACATGAATGAAGGAAAGCCCTTCAACTTCCTTCAGGGAAGGATATTACATAGGGGCAAGGTAGAATTTTTTTTTTTAAGATTATTTATTTACTTGACAGAGAGAGAGAGATCACAAGTAGGCAGAGAGGCAGGCAGAGAGAGAGGGGGAAGCAGGCTCTCCGCTGAGTAGAGACCCCAATGCGGGGCTAGATCCCAGGACCCTGAGACCATGACCTGAGCCGAAGGCAGAGGCTTAACCCACTGAGCCACCCAGGCACCCCTGGAATTTATTTTTTAAGGAGAAATAATTTTATTTGAATTAAAACAAGTCCAGATATATATTGACCACTATGCACCCATAAAAAAATGTGAACCAACATAGATCATTCTGAATAAATTATAGTAATTTATACTTGAGCAAAATTGAAACATATCTTCCTATTCTCCTTATGAAGGAGATTGTTGTAAGTAATCTTTCCTCTGATATATCCCAATAATCTTACTTTCCTATTGGTTTTCAGCTGGAATGACTGCCTCATTTTTTATTTTTTTGCATCTGGGTTATGCATCTATTTGATCGTATATGAGTGATGATACTCATTTCTATGTCTCTGACAACTGCTTAGCCCTATGGAAAAATTACCTTTGTAGTTTCTAGTTGCAGAGGTCTGTGAAGTTCTCTGCCACTTCCTAAAGACAACCTGCACAATGTTGCTGAGTGGCATTCAGGAGCATTTCTGCAAAAGCCTCATTCAGAGCCTACAGCTGAGTTCCTGTCCCTGGGTAGCCTCACAGCATCTCCAGGGCCAGTTGAGCAGGGCCCAACTCCTGATTTCTCCTTCCTTCATTCCATCTTGTTCAATGAACACATTTTTGTATTGAGGACCCTCTATCTCCTGTATGCTCTTCCAGGACTGGGGCTTCCTCAGTGAACTAGAAAAGTTTTCCTTGGAAGCGCCTGGGTGGTTTAGTTGATTGTCTGCCTTCAGCTCGGGTCATGATCCTAGGGTCCTGGGATGGAACCCCACATCAGGCTCCCTACTCAGTGGGGAGCCTGCTTCTCCCTCTGCCTGCTGCTCCCTCTGCTTATGCATTCTCCCTTTCTCTCTCTCTCTCTCTGTCTTAAATAAATAAAATCTTTAAAAAAAAAAAGTTTCCTTTGCTTTTGAGGAAGTGTACACCCTCCTTCCATTAAAGAAGAATGGCAACAAAGTGTGATGTCTTTAGAAGAAAGGGTCACAGTGTGCCCCCCAGGGGAGGTGGGAGGAAGTATGGAAGGACATTCTAGAATAGGAGCCATTGCTGCTGGGATGTGAGGGATGGGCCAGCGTTAGCCAAAGGGGAAGGGCTTTGGTGGCACAGGGCCCAGCATGAGCTAAAGCCAGAGAAAGAGAGGGACGGAAAGGAATTGGTAGATAGGAGCCCAGGGGTGGGCAGAGCAGAAAATGATGACAGTTAGGAGTTTTAAGCCGGGCATGGAGAAGTGAACTGGCATCTCTCTCCTTCAAAAAGCTCATGCTACCTGTGGGAGCACTCTTATCTTCTCCTGCCACCCCATAGACACGAGGCTCTGGCTTCAGGTAGGAGACCTCCACCAACACGAACAGAATGACAGATTGAGCCTTACTACTTTACAAGGCCATGTTAATCCCACTGAATATGGGAAGTTAAAACACCAGCTTTTCTTTCCAGGGAACAGCTTTAAGGGAAAGGTTTTAGGTATAAATGGCAAACTGGGTATGTAAAGAAAGCCCCCAGTACACAATTCACAGAAAAACCACCAGGTCGGAATGGGTTGAGGGCTTTCTCATGCTTTTATAAAAAAAGGAGCACTAGGGGCACCTGGGTGGCTCAGTGGGTTAAAGCCTCTGCCTTCGGCTCAGGTCATGATCTCAGGGTCCTGGGATCAAGCCCTACATTGGGCTCCCTGTTCCGTGGGGAGCCTGCTTCCTCCTCTCTCTCTGCCTGCCTCTCTGCCTACTTGTGATCTCTATCAAATAAATAAATAAAATCTTTAGAAAAAAAAAAATTAAGATTAAAAATTTTTTAAAAAATAAAAAAGAGTTCTATATTTTAAATTATAAGGCAAAGAGATAATTAAGCTACTCTTAAGAAACCTACCCCGATCATTGCTAACAACCATATATATGGTTGGCTTGGTTCAAGATAATGAGGTTATTCAGAGAAGATTTGACACTGTAACTTAACGTTCTTTGTTGACATTTGATTTCTAATCTTCCTTACATTCTTCTTTTTTAAGTTTTTATTTGTTTGTTTGTTTAAAGATTTTATTTATTTATTTGACAGACAGAGATCACAAGTAGGCAGAGAGTCAGGCAGGGCGAGAGAGGAGGAAGCAGGCTCCTCGCTGAGCAGAGAGTCTGATTTGGGGCTCGATCTCAGGACCCTGGGATCATGACCTGAGCTGAAGGTAGAGGTTTTAACCCACTGAGCCACCCAGGCGCCCCTCTTCCTTACATTCTTAATGTGCAGCAAAATACTTGCTAGTGAGCAGAACATAAGAAAGAAGGTCGCACCTCCCTTCCTACAGCCTGTGCCCATAACTGTTCTGAACTTCTGAAGCATGCAGCCTTATACCAAAACGAATTGCTCTTTATTTCTTTTTTTCCATTAAGTACATACGGCATTCTTATCTTGAAATATAGACACTGTGAGCGATGCAAAATACTATCCCACGAGCTCTTGGCGTTTAGGTAGTCGACTTGCTTCATTTATTCATCATCCAGGCATCTTGCTCTATTCCTGCTTTCCCCTAATTTTAGACCTGGAAGGACCATTTCACCATATCCAGCTTTAGCAATTCAACCACAGAAAACAAGAGTGAAAAAGACCAAACCAGTGTTTTCGTGGTCATTTCAGGGAAGGCTTCCTGCCAGGGGAGAGGAGCAGCTCCGAACCCAGTAGAAATTTCAGGTGGGTTGGGATTTGCAAGAGTTAACACGAGAGAGACTGCTCTTTTCATGTGGCTTTTGAACTGCTTAAAACCTTGAGCCAAAAGCTTTCCGACTGAACTACCTGGAGAATTGAGTCAGAATGACCACGGCCGAAAAGATGCTCCTCTTTGTTGTGATGTTTTAAGAGGATTTTTAATATTTGTGTACTCTGTGTCCGTTCCCAGAGCTAACCGAGAGAATTACAACTTTTGAAAAAGTTCAGCCTATCAGCATCGATGAAATCTCTTTAAGGGTGTCCCAGATCCGCACACTGCAAAGACTGTGACAGACAGTTCAATTTACCTTCCCCTTACCCCGCACCTGGTGTCTCTCAGGCTAGACCTGGGAAGAGCTGGGTGGGAGCACTGCACTGTCAAAGTGGTCCACGCGCATTACAGGACAGATCAGTGCGCTCAGTAATTTCCAGCTACAGTCTCAGTGCCTTCTTTCCACCGCATGCAACGTTTCTCATTCATGACTCCCTGCTTTTCCCCATTTATCTGCTCATGGTGGCTCCAATGCCCACAAGAACTCGCAAAAGCAAAACATTTAAAAATAAATCAATCAGGGCGCCTGGGTGGCTCAGTGGGTTAAGCCACTGCCTTCGGCTCAGGTCATGATCGCAGGGTCCTGGGATTGAGTCCCGCATCGGGCTCTCTGCTTAGCAGGGAGCCTGCTTCTCCCCTCCCCTCTCTGCCTGACTCTCTGCCTACTTGTGTAATCTCTGTCTGTCAAATAAATAAATAAAATCTTTAAAAAAAAAAATCAATCAATCAATCAATCACTTGAAAAGCAGACAGGATGCAATGGTGGGGGCGGGGGGAGGCCTTCATCACGGGCACGAACAGAGGCTGCCTTCTGAGGGCACTGTTTAACAAAACAAATCCGATCTTATGGATTCCATAATTTGGTTGGCTTTCCACATCTTACTTCTGAATGTTGACTTGACATTCTCATTAGCAAAGCCTTCTGCTTTAACCCTGTGCCCTGCCAGTCTTTTGTAATGGTGACAGAAGTCTCCAACTTTGAAGAGTGCATCAAGCTAGGGATTGATATCAGCAGGGATTGAACACTCTCTCTCCCTCTGTAAGCATAGCCCAGAAGTTTGATTTTATGCTATTTAAACACTGCTGGATCAGTCTTGAGAAATGGCGCTCTCTCCCTCACTTTCCTCTTTCCCTGAGCCAATGCTGTTGCTCAGTGGACACATAAACCGACCTGCTTTGGGAGCCTGATGAAGATTAGTATCATCTGGACTTTTCCCTGAGCACGCCTCACTGCACACCACTGGAGACCTTTCCCCTTGTGGAGCCATTTTGTCTCCCAGCAGGAGGCCTAACCCCAGGGTCCCGCTGCCCCTCCCTTCCCACCATTTATCCCCACTTTTAATCAGCATATGCTTCTACCTTTCTTCCCTAAGGACATGCCACAGAGCAGAGGAAGCTCAGTGTCTTCTGCTTCTGTTTTGTGAAGGGAGGCCCTATTCCTAGGCAGCCAAGAATCCAAGTGTCCACTGTCTTGAGTTGTAAGGATGGTGGCGGGGGGGGGGGGGGGCAGGGGGCACTTCCAACCCATTCCAGCAAAGGACCAGTAAATAAGCATCCCTCCCTCCTTCCTTCTGCAGGCAGCTCCTCACCCTGCTCCCCAAACAATCACATTCTTTTCCTTGATGGCTTTTCTCTCACTTCAAAATGTCTCCTCCCTCACTGACAAGGATCAAAGCTGGCCTCTAGCCACGGGGTGCTTGTCATCTTTTAATGTAGGTAACAGCACGAGGATAACCTCTACTTTTAGGCCAGAGGTGAAAGGAAGATATATTTTGAGTAAAGTGGAAATTGCCAGGGGCCACGAGGAGGGAAATACAGAGCTTGGGTTCGGGATGATGAGTAAGTTGTGGGGATAGATAGAGACGAGGGTTGCACAACAGTGAACATACTTAATACCACTGGATTGTACACTTAAAAATTTTGTGCTGTGTATATTTTACCATAATTTTAAAAAAGACATACTTAAAATAAAAACTGTTTCCGCCTCTAGAAAACTGTACTATAATGGGAGGACAAAACAGTCTTAATTCCCTGGAATAAATTTGGTCATAAGTCTTATTGTTTACTATATGCAGTAATAGTCTAGGCAGACTATCATCAGCCATTTGATGGAAGTATACCTAAAATTCTTACCCACATGCTTTACATAGCTATTAGAGAAAGAGTGATGTTGTGGGTTCATTGATTAAGCAGCAATATGGGGCAGATATGGAAGAAAATCCTCAGAATGAGATATTTAGGAATGCACGAGAGAAAATGAGAACCATGTTGTTATTATTCCCAGATGTAAGAGAATGACATCCTGCTTTGGCTTTTCATCTTCTCATCAAAAAACGAAAATAGAAAGAATATGATAAATTTGCAGAGGGTCCGAAGGAGACCCACAGGGGTAATTACAGAGTTGATAAATAGGACATATGAACAAATGTCAAAGAAATTGGAAATACCTGCTATTTTAGGATGACTTAAAAGACAGTTTCAAATAGTAGCTGTTGTGGTGACCAAAGGACAAGAGTGCGTGTTGTTAAGAGAAAATATGGCCTGACTCCGGGGCTCTAGTGTGTAGGCACAGCACAGAACCTAGCCTCAGCTGTGGTCAGCACAATTGTCTAGTGTTCCATAAAGACCAAATTAGAAGTACAGATTAAAAAATGAAAGGAGGGGCACCTGGGTGGCTCAGTGGGTTAAGCCTCTGTCTTCCGCTCAGGTAATGATCTCAGGGTCCTGGGATCGAGCCCCACATCAGAGAGCCTGCTTCTCTCTCTCTCTCTCTCTCTCTCTCTCTCTCTC
>RCUC01115184.1:0-35073 GCA_003697995.1 Taxidea taxus jeffersonii
TTAGTTCAGTTTCATTTCATTCTGCTTATTAAGTAAAAACATAAGCCCTATGGAAGGAAATATTTGCAAATATGTTAAAATATAGAGCCCAAATTCCACTAGAATAGGTGTCTAATCAGATTATGGTGCTAAGATGTTGAGCAATTAAGACTGTAGAAAAATTTCTTTATGTTTGACACTTGGTAGTTTTTCCTATGAGATTTTTGAGAATGCAATGCAAAAATAATAAGGAATGTGGAACTGCTCTGCTGGCAATAATCCAAAATTTTAAAAAATAGAGACTTGAATAAAACTTGGATGATGGGGCCACATAATGAGTGGTTCTTGATGAAAGCTCTGAATTAGCACAGTGTCTTCATTTCTAAACTATCACCAAATTGCCAGGTAAAAAGTCTAGTTATTTCAACACTTTACTGTTGAGTATAATTTGTAGAAATTGGTTATTGATATGTTTATATGTAGCATCGGGTCTCTTGTCAACAGATATTTAACTGAGCAGCTACTATATGCCAAAGACCAGGGTAGATATACAAAAGGCAAAAAGGCAGGACTCCTGTCCTCAGAGTACAGATCATGTTAACTTGATTTAATAGCAAAGCACCCAAAATCCATCATGGAGGAAGTGGATGAAGGGTAGAGTTCCAGTCAGGGAGCTATCTAGTATCCTTCTTTCAAAGTGTGTTGTGTTAAGTGAAATATAGGCAGTCACATAGACCTAGTTTCAACTGGCATCTGTGTGAAATGCTTTCACAAATATTTTTTTTACACCAAAAATGTAGAGAGTTTGTCCAATAATGTGTTCTAACATGCTGTTAAATATGTCATATGTTCTGAGAGTGATCTCAAGAACCAGACTGCCCTCCTTCAATTCCTGGCCTCCCACTTGCTGTGTGCTTTTTGTTTAATTCTTTGTGCCTCCTTTCAACCACCTCTACAAGGGAAGTGATGATAATTGTCTCTTTAGAGTGTTTGCGAAGAGTGAATGAGACCATGTGTCAAACCTTGTCAGAACAATGACTGACCCCTAGTAAATTCTCCGTAAATGTAAGCTCTGTATTAGGAGTCATGCTGGTAGCTGTAGTGAAATTAAATTTTAAATATGAGAATTCTAACCCCTTTAAATTGAAAAATTTATAGCCGTGAAACACACAAAATTGCAGTGTTTTACATTGCTGAAGGTCAAGAAGACAAGTGTTCGATCCTCTCCAATGAAAGAGGAAGCCAAGCATATGAAGACTTTGTTGCTGGACTTGGATGGGAGGTAATTCATTTCATTTGGGAGCTATTTATTGACCAGCACTATTTAAGGATGTATATAAACTGAACATCAATCATACAAGGTTTTACATTCAAATCTAGTACAGGTAGCGTTACAGAGTTGATGAATGTATAGAATTTGGCATCTTCTGTTGGTTGCTTTTCACTACTTCATACATGAACTTTTGTTTCCCTTAACTTTTCCTTTAATGTTATTTCATCTGCTTTTTATCCAAACTGAGTAGTCAGATTGACTCACCCAGCCATAGACAGTATATGGGAAGAGAAGATACATATGGGCAGAGAAGCATTGGTTTTAGCTGCATATGGAGATTGGAGAAGAAATAGGTGACTTGGTGGGTGAAAAATAGGAAGAAAGAGCTGGATGAAGTCAAAAATTGCCATGAAAATAGAATAGAGTAGCCATTGTGGTTTATCAGCCAACCTCTTTCCCTAAGGGAGATCCCAGGATGACTGGGAGATACTGAAAGAATTCGCTTTTTCTCTGCTGAATGATAGTCTGACAGACAGACCTACACATTTATACACATGTGTGCCTGCACACACACCTATCTGTCTCTTGGAACATAAATCTAAAGGAAATTATATCTCCAGAATCCGGAAGAACTCAGAGTAGTTATAATGGAAATCAACATATCTGAAATAGTTTCTTTACTTTTCCTTACTTTTGTTTTGGTTTCTTGGTTATCTGTGCTGTGGGAAACTTTCTAGGTACATAAATGGGATTTGTCTCTGAGAGTTAAATGTTAGCAAGGAAGCTAATATGAAGATTGGGACAGGAGAACCCTACATCAAGGTCAAGACCATGTACTTTATAAAATGTCAAGTAGATTTTAGTCTGAAAGAGTTAACTGTACTCCAATAAATTGTCCTTCTTACTAATGAAGCGACTTTTTATTTATTGTAGAATATACTTAATCATTTTAGCTAATATACTTTTTAAACCACACATTCTTCACTGGAGTTTTAAGAAAAGACTAGAACATTAATTTAGTGTATATATTGATTGTATTTGGCACAGAAGAGATTCTTCTATTGCTTTTTTTTCAGTTGTGTTACAACAGGTGCTTTACTGAAAGAATACTAGTTCCTGAAAAGTTAAATTTTAAAAAGGGGGTGTGGGGGCCCCTGGGTGGCTCAGTGGGTTAAAGCCTCTGCCTTCGGCTCAGGTCATAATCCTAGGGTCCTGGGATCGAGCCCCACATACCCTGGGATCGAGCCCCGCATCGGCCTCTCTGCTCAGCGGGGAGCCTGCTTCCCTTCCTCTCTCTCTGCCTGCCTCTCTGCCTACTTGTGATCTCTGTCTGTCAAATAAATAAATAAATAAATCTTTTAAAAAGGGGGTGTGGGTCCTAGGCAATGACTAAGAAGTGATTATTCACACCATAACTTGAAAAAGAATAATAATAATAATAATAATAAAAGAATAATAACTCCCAGACTTGTAGTAGTGGTGTAAATCAGAACAACCCCTTTGAAGGATAGTTTAGCAATGGCTATTAATTTTTTTTTTTTAAGATTTTATTTATTTATTTGGGCAAAGAGGCAAGAGGAGAGAGAGGAGGAAGCAGGCTCCCCGCTGAGCAGAGAGCCTGATGCGGGGCTTGATCCCAGGACTCTGGGATCATGACCTGAGCTGAAGGCAGTGGCCTAAACAGCTGAGCCACCTAGGCATCCCCATTGTGAAGGTTTCTTTAATGTTTTGATTTTGTCTAATTTAGGATTATATTTGTTATCAGAAATCAAAATGAAAATAATTATATTTCTTTAAAAGAAAGGACATTTTTGCTTGGTGAATGAAGACAATTTAGGTTTGACCCTCACTCTTCCCTCTTTGTTACCTGCATCAGGTGGATCTCTCAACCCACTGTGGGTTCATGGGCGGACTTCAGCGCAATGGGAGCACTGGGCAAACTGCCCCTTACTATGCTACCTCGACTGTGGAAGTGATTTTCCACGTTTCAACTCGGATGCCATCAGACTCAGATGATTCACTCACCAAAAAGGTAAGAAGCGTCTTTGAGGATTGAGGACCATTCTTAGCTACCATGGTTTATAGATGAGGCTCTTGTAGTCCAGTCAAAGGCCTTGGCATGACATGCACCAAGACTGATTTCCTCTGGGTGCAATTTCAGTGTATTTCTTCTCAAGCTACAGTTGTAATTAATCTGAAATATCTAACTTGGCAAAACTAGACAAAGAAATAAATGAAAAGTTTGAGTCTTAAATCCTAAGATTAAGATATAGGAAAAGGAAGGGTCTTAAATGTTGTTAATTTTGGATCTTCCTTCATCTTACTGTTAACTGACAGAAAATAGCGTTGTTGACCTCTCAGGTTGGCAAAGGTCTTAAGATGCAAGGACTCTGTCCTGACAGATTACTGAGAAAGCAGGCACTTCCCAGGCTTGCTGGGGGCGATTGGGCAGTATCTGTGAAAATCACAAGTACAGGTGTGCTCCTGCCTAGGGGTCCCACCTTTGGCACTGACCTTGTTTCTCTTCCAACTTGGGCCCAGGAGGCAGTTTTCTCTAGAATTGAGAGGAAACCTCCTCCACCTCTGAGGAGCTCCCCAGGGGTACATGGCCCTGAACTTTCGAACCTGCAAGATGTTTACTTCAGGTGACTCTCTATTAGAGGTGAGGAGCACCTTAAAAGAAGAGGTGTCTTAGTCTGGGAAGGAAGCCTAGAAATCTGACCCACTTCTCTGAGTTTCCACATGAAATGAACAACTGCAGCTAACCTGCTAGTAGGTGGCAGAGTGAGCCTAGAATCCCTTCCTCATACCCACTCACTTCCTACAAGGATGCAAGAAAACTACAGCAGCACCTGAGTGGATGGGAAAATAGCTCATTCAGGAACTTAAAAATCCACTAGAGGATTAAGTGTGGTGGTTATAGCCAGGGTCTGGTGACAGGCAGACATGGGCTCAACAGTTAGTAGTCTGTGCCTCAGTTTCCCCATCTACTAAACGAGATTGAAAACAGTCACAGGGTTGTTGTGAAGTAAATGGATTATGCTCATACAACTGCTTAGCATGGTGCATGGTGTAGGATCTCTAACATCAGCCCTCGTCATTGCCCACCAGTCTAATTGAATCTTTTTTCTCCTGCCGCATTAGGAGTGACTGATATTGGCCAGTGGGCCGCACTGTTACCACCTCATCTCTTCTCTCTGCAGTTTTGCTTTTTCATCACTACAGCTCCAGATGTCTAGACCACCTATATCGTGGGTGGTGATATTCATAAAACCTCAGAACTTGGGTCACAGCACAATCACAGACAACATTCACAGTGACTAAGTGTCTGGAATGTGCAGAACACGATGGCCATGTGCTGCCTCCCTCAGGCATGGAGGAGCTGCCTCCATGTCTTAGGATTTAATGGCCACCCTGGTGGCGACATTCTTATTGAAGGGGGGACCCTGCTCTGCTTCAGATTACTAGGACCTTAGACAGGGCTTCCATATCCTTATACTTACAGTACCTTGTAAAGTGCTGCTAATCCGCAAATGTGTTGCCATATTCTATGGCTTTTTTATGACTGAGAGTTATTTTGTTAATAGATTTATTTAAAATATTTTTTAAAATAATTTCCTAGGTAGGATTCTTTTGTTTTTTTCTCCCTCTTTCTCTTCTTTTTTTTTTTTTTCTTTCGCGAAAAGACATCATGTTTTCTTGATAAAACGCCTTGCCATAAATAATGTTGCAAGGCTTGGCCTGGTTGAAATATTCCCTACTGTAATAATCAAAATTCATCTAATACCTTTTGCAGCTCTGAGATTTAGCATCATTAGTGACAAACTCTCTTTATCAGGATGTCTCACAGCCAGACTAAAAATCAGTCACGGTAACAGCAGCCCACAGTTCCTTGTCTTATTCTAACTAAATTGTCCCTAACAGCTTAAAAATGAGCTGCAAAATTCTAAAGTGATTCATGCTCTCTTCTGCCCCTGTCATGGGGGCACTTTTTCAATTCCACAATCCGGTTGCAGCCCCATACTGAACTCTTGATCCTTCACTGCAGAAATTTGTTAGCTCTAGCTAGATTAGATTTTTCACAGCTAATCTAACTGCTGTAGGGGTTTGCAGAGTGGGGACAGAGCTGTGCTATTGGATTTGTCCAATTCATTTGACTCCAGGACTATAATTGCACTTATGTCTTACAAGGCTTTTATAGCCTCAGGCTGGCCAGCCACATAAAAAACAAATTGGCAGTGATACAGTACGAGTGAAAAGGGATGAAAGGCCCACATTATCAGTCTCCAGGCAGCACTGTTCTGGCAGGAAGTTTCTTGGTTAATTTACAAATAAAACTTAGATTTTAGGATGGGCACACTGTCAGCTGAACAATGGGGATGTCAGGCCTGACTGTTACTTAGTAAAAGTAGCAGCCGGGCCTACTAAGGAGCAGGAATTCTTCAATCAAACAGACGACTCCTTCTGGAGCCAGCTGGCGATGTAATGCAATTAGTCGGGAAAGGAGGTCAGCCTATTAGGTGTGTACCATGACCAGTGTCACCAGTGCATGCCGCCTGGCAGCAGCAGGCAGAATGGCCCAGGCGGAGGGACTTTGAAACTCTGTCAGGACGAGAAGTGGCAGGACATGGGGTTGATTTCTTAAGACTGAAGAAGCAAGCATTTGTTCTGAGCCTGTTAAGCATCCGTGCATTCTGGAGCCTGTTGTGCAACTGAAGCAGTATCAGGTGTGAGTGACAGCTCCATCCCAGGAGGAGACTCATCAGTCTCTCCCAGATTATATATGAGTCATACCAGCTTCACTTGTGTGCACACAACAAACTCACTTGTGAATTTTATAGAGGGGGCCCTCTGTTCAGAATTCTCCAGAACTGGCAAAATGACATCTCTGTTATGAAATCCCCTTTACATTGAGCAACACATTGAAGCTTCCAGAGTATTCCTTCCTCTTCTGACATGGCTGGGTTAGCTTACTTGTTTCACCTGCTTGTGTTCTTGTCTGAGGCAGAAGAGGGCATGTTTTTGCTCTTTGCTCCAGATCTACTAGTCAGTGGGTCCTGTGGCCTTAGATCTTAGTTTTGTGAGTTAGGCAATTAAACTGTGACTTGTCCAGAGATCTGGAGCACATGACATTGAAAGCAGCTTTGAGATGATGAAAATTGTATCATTACCACACAGAAATAGCTTTTCCTTAATTACAGAAATGCCACACTGGGAGGACAGGTCTGTCAGTGTGATACTATTCTCCCTTGCTATGGTTCTGAGAACACAGCCCAAACAGAATTAGGAGAGACTTATGTGGATTATATAATTGAGGAACCTAATTGAGGAAAGGGAAAGTAACTGGAAATTTCAGTAATCACTGTATTACCTCAGAGCAAATGCCTTGAGCAATTTATGCTTCTGGGTTGAAAGGAGCCATCACGGGTTTTAGGGTGCTGGCATTAGGTGGTAGCCCCACATTTAAAGGGTGTTTTTAGTAGGTGTGTCATTCCCATTGCGACTCTTGTGCCGGCATTATGTCAAGGGGCACAACAAAACCACCTGGCAGTTTGCCTCTCTTGACAGGGTGACGGCAGCAGTACTGTCACAGTTTTCTTCTGCTAGGCTAAATTCCCCCTACCCTACCCCACCCCCGAAATGTTTCAATTTGATACAATTCCTATTTCCCTTGAAAACCTGCCTTTATTGTGTTGCTGGTAATGCTGACTACTATGTTTTCACTCCAAAATGATTGAATTTCAGGACTGTGTTGTGAGATCCTGGCATGTTTTATTAAAAAAGAAAGAGAAAAGAAAGAGAGGTGGAAATAGAGGAATATAGAGAGACATTCAATTTTGCTATGAGAATTTGGTGTCTTTCTTTTTCTTTTAACTATTTATGGGTGGTAATGGCTTGGCTACACCTTTTTTTTTTTTTTTAAGATTTTATTTATTTATTTGACAGAGATCACAAGTAGGCAGAGAGGCAGGCAGAGAGAGAGAGAAGGAAGCAGGCTCCCTGCTAAGCAGAGAGCCCGATGCGGGGCTCGATCCCAGGACCCTGGGATCATGACCTGAGCCAAAGGCAGAGGCTTTAATCCACTGAGCCACCCAGGTACCCCTTGGCTACACCTTTTGCCTGCTACCCTTTTTGCCTTTATATGTGACCGTGGAAGAAGAAGAAAGATATACTTGGTAACTTTAACATTTAGAAAGTTGTAGATGCTGTTAAATTGTTCTAGATCATCATGACTTGTGCTCAGTACCCACAGTTGTGTTTATCCCAGTGCCCAGGCTCAGACACAGCTGAATCGTGTACCCCTCTCCATAGGGGTTACCTGTAATCGCACCTGTACCTCACTGTAGTACAAAGGTCAGTTTTTAAAAAATTGACTTAAACAGTCATTCCCAGAAGCATGGAAGAGTGAAGAACAGGAAAGCATTGCAGCAAACCAACTTCCTTTTTAACCTTGTAAATGGAAAAGAGGCCATGTTGGGGTAACCTCAGAGCTTTCTTTTGTGGTCAAATAGTGTGTAAGGAAATTTTTCTTTATACTAACATGTTTTAAATACATGGTACTCCAGAGCATCTTTTTTTTTTTTTTTTTTGTATTTTAATACAAACTACATTACCTTTGGTGCAGCATTGCTATTTTATTAATAGTGCCTCTGAATTTAGTCATTATTGGGGTTCGTCTATTAAATAAGCTAGGAAGCAAGAAATGCTTTCCCAAGTGATGGTAGATAGCATTCTGCTGCAGTATGTGAGAGAACCAAACCTCAGACTTTGAATAGGTGTCAGAGGGCCTTCACCAGTCAGCCTTTCTGGTTGTAGAACTTCAATTTTGGCCAACATTTTAATCTTTATAATCTAGTTTCTTTTAGTCACAGTCTCAGGCTTATCAGACAATTTCATGCGGGGCTTTCTACACCCCAGGATTCACAGTCAGTACACAGGACCTTCATCGAGGGTGTTCTTGTGGCCAAAGAGCTCAGCCCAGGAAGAAGTCTCAAAGAATCTCTTCCTTGGAGGCATGCTAAGCCCTCCTCAGAGATCCTGGGGGTCGCTGACTTGTTTTTGGATTTTATGGCCTCTTTGTCTATAAAATGACCCAAAAAAGTGGGCTACGCTATTTGAGCAGTGACATTACAACTGGCTTTTGTTGTCGACTTTGATGGCTGTGAACAGTAGAAATGGCACTAAGTTAAAGGCCCCAGCCCAGATTTCTAGGCCTGCTCTGCTCCTTGCTGTTTGCACACCTTGTCAGGTGGTGCCTTTCTCTTTCTGAGCCCCCATCTCTTCCCTGTCAGATAGCACAAAGATGATGTCATCTGCCTCAGAGAATTAGTAGGAAGATTTAACAAAACAATACATGTGAACATACTCTCTGGATAGTAAGACACACTCTCCAAAAGCTAGTTACTATTGTTGCTATTGAATTTAAGTAATACTTATTAGTTTCTTAAACAAAGGTAATTTTATATGTACTTTTTCTTAAAGCTTTGTCACAAATCTTGTTTTTATACATTTGGTAACAATTGTGTTATAGTAGCTTTTGGTCTCTTATATTCATATTTTTTCTTAATAACCATTGAATTTAGAGTTTTATGAAGCTCTATTGTAATATGTACTAAAAGGCTCATGTCATTAATTGTTTGGAGACATGCTTAGCAATATAAGGCATAAGGCTTTAATATAGAAGTAAAATTCAATTTTAAAAAATCCTTGAAAAGGTCTCATTCCCTTCTAGCAATAATGTACCTGCCATGCTTATATGCATCATCTCAGTGCCAGTGTATTTTCATAGAAAGTAGTGGTGTTTTCATGTGTTTGTCTTTTTTTTAAAAAAAAATCGTAGAAGACAGTGTTATTGTACCTTTTTTTAGTAGTGAAATATTTTTGCCTCTGAGTATTATAATTCAATTTGTAAGCCATGACCCCTCATAAACTGCTGTTATCACTCTGATTAATAAAGAGCCAATTGGCCATTGCAGCTCCGTCACTTGGGGAATGACGAGGTCCATATCGTCTGGTCTGAACACTCCAGGGACTACCGTAGAGGAATTATCCCGACCGCCTTCGGAGACGTTTCAATCATTATTTACCCAGTGAAGAATCACATGTTCTTTATCGCGATCACGAAGAAACCTGAGGTACGTTTTCACCACATTATCACTCTGACTCATATAGCATTTACCACATGATTCACTGTTTTTGAAAAACAATGATATAAATATGTTAAAGGGGACTTTTTTCCAACTGGTGAATGTCTCACATATATCTGAAGTACATATGCCATATGGAAATTCAGTATGAATTGGGATTTTCAGAGTATCTTTCCTCAGGAGCACAGAATTCTGTATTTTTATGTCTACACTCTTTGGGAATTACAGTTTGAAGATATTCATGCTATTTTAAATGTTTTGAATTTAAAATTTTTTTAATTTTAAAAAACGGTGATTTTAAATTTGGGACACATGATTAATAATAAGAGTTGAATGAGTCCCATGTCACATCTAGCATTTTGTGGATGGCTGTGGGTATAGAATTCGACCTTGCGTGACAAACAGGCACTGCTCACCAAGCCTCTGACTGCTGCTAATGGGGGTCAGTCCTGAAGGATTGTGAGCATGGCCGTGAAGAAAGCTAGGCCTCTGCAGCACAGCCCGCCCATGTGATGATTTTTAACAATTGAAGCACCTTGCCACAGAATCAATGTAGCCACATCAATTGGTATTGATCATGGGAATGGCTGGAACAATCCAATGGTTATGTGCCGTGTACTAAATTGGCTGCAGTTTCAATCCTTGCCATGCCTTTAGTGGTATTTTAGTGGTGCTTTATATAGGGACTTGTTTTTGTGTTGGAATTATTAATAGAAGGGTTTGCTTTTACATTTTTAATTAAACATTTAGCATAGTTAAGTCACCTCTCAAGAAAATGACTTGGTGCTCCAGGTTAGTATTAAGTGTAATCTTCATTTTCATTCCAAATTGTTCTCTTGAAGGAGCTAAAAGTTATCATTCTACATACTCTGTATTTTGAGCTTTAAAATAATAGGTAACTGAGATTTCCTGGGATTTGTAGCATAATCAAAATTGTTAAAATCATGCAGATTAAATGAGCTAAGAAGTGAAAGGTGGTAGGTATTTTGGAGGTATTATGCATGTATTGCATGGGGAGCACTGCGTGTGGCCCATAAACAATGAATTTTGGAACACTGTAAAAAATAAAAGTAAATTAAATTTTTTTTAAAAAGTGAAAGGTGCTTCAAACAGTGGCTGACTCAGAATAAAAGCTATTTAAGTGTTAATTGTTGCTGTTGTTATTACCATTGCTGGTAATTTTTCAGTTATAGTCACTATTATGAAAATAAAATAAATAATAAATCATTTCTCGGACTAGACACAGTGTGGGTCACCTCCTGAATTCAGAAAAGCCCTGCTCTGGCTGGTGAGAAGCCTAACATAAAGGGAACCCTCTTTTCTATTCAGGGAGTGAAGATGCCACAAGTTCTTCACACTAAATATTTGTGTTATCTTTGATTCATGTCTTTTTGTGTAAAGTTTTTGTAAAATATCAACATTTTCAGTTTAATTCTTATTAAATTTAAATTTAATTCTTATTAAACTGAAAATGTTGATATTAGACAACCAACAGATTTAGTGTCCTATAGCTTCCAAGTCTGCAAAATGTGATTCTTTATTATTTAGTATGGACTAACTGGCTTTATTAGTTCATTTTCAACATGGCCCTCTAAAATGTCACTTACCATCCTAAAAATGTCACCATTATTTTTTGTGGCAAATAAAGAACATAAAAGGTATTTCAATTCACTTCACAGTGTCAAAAGGGACACTTTTAACTTTCTTAAAAAGTGGGTTTTTAAAAAGGTATTACACTTCTAACACATGAAAACAAGTATTAACATACCTTTTCAAAATTTCTTTAGAAAATGTATGTAAGTTTTATAAATTTGGTCATAAATTTTGACGAGGTAAATTGAGTAAATCACTGTCTTAATATTTCAATCCAAAAGCCTTCCCTTTAGGGAAGAAGAGAATAATGGCCAACTGGAAATTTAGTGTTATCCCCACATTTAAAATACAAACCATTACAATGTAATAAAATTAATCCAGACATTTCCAGGGCAAGTGTGGCTGACCTTTTGTTCACCAACCACTGACCCCAGGGTGAATGCAAGAGGCTTGTGGAGGGAAAGTCTGTTTGTTTGGCTTCAGTCCCTGGTATTTAAATTGCATTCCCTAATCAAATGAAAAGGCTGTCCTCTCTATCAGGTTACAGAATCCATGGCAACATTTGGCCTTTTATATCCATAATGTTAGCCTTTTTGTTTGCATCTAAGTAGAGACACCTGGAGCAATGTTAACATTAACCGATTTAGCATTAATAGCTTCATTATATAAGAATTTCTGATCAGATAGCTGTTACTTTTGTTATATTGCTTCAGCTTGTATTGTTGTCATTTTTTATCTCCCTGCTTGGCAACCAGGCAATGATTTGCAAATTTTTTTTGTCTTGATTAATTAAGCAATATAATTATCAGTAACCGTGATGCAGTCTTTGCTCAACAAAGCTTCTGAGAGAAAACAATGGTAAGTCTGTTAGTATGAATGCATTCCACGCGTCCCAGATGCATGAGGATATTATGGACAATGAGGGGAAAGGCCGCCTGTGAGCGAGGACAAAGGGTGCCACGCAGACTCGACACACTGCGCATACCGCCAGGGACATGCTGCGGGCTCCCTGGGACACAGACGCCTCGTTAGATTACAGCTAGTCAGCAGAGATTAATTCTCAGCCATTTGGTGCAATAATTTACCCATTCCCCAGTCTTTTAACTAGTGCTCCTCACTGTGGAAGTAAAGGCTTTGTACTCAAAAGGTTTATTTAACCTTGCCTACTTTTAGGGATCTCCACCAAAATCATTTTTTGCTTAGAAATTGCATTGACACAGCTGCTTGAAGTTGAGGAATATTCCTTTGGAGGAAGACAGAATTATGCACAAGTTCCACGAATTGTAGGTAGATTAAAGGCATTCTTTTAGCACCTGTATATTTCATCTGAATATAGTATGACTCTGGTCTAAGTACATTTATTTTACTGGTCTCTGGGCAGCGATACTTCTCTAAGAATAATTTTAATCCTTTTTTAGGAGGGGGGAAGAAAAACCTCATCAGTACACAAAAGTCCTGCTCATTGGATAGAGTCATGCATATTCAAATTGTACTTTCATTCACTCAGCCTCATTAATAGCGTATGTAATAATGTAGGGCTATTTGTAATACAAGCTCACAGGCAGCATTGCTTCCAAGTCCTTTGAAATTTAACATATTTCGCTTTTTCATTCCATACACCTCCCCTAAATATACAAATTATGTGCCTGGCAGAATCCGCCTCCTCTTAATAATACACAGCATTTGTGAAATGGTATGTTCAAGAAATGTGGGCGTGCTGTATGAGCACAGAAAACCGTCGCATCTGAGAGGGCCTGTTCACTTCTTGAGCTTTTTATTGAACTTTTTAAATAAATAAATAAATAAATATCTGTATATTCGGTAACATGGTTTCATTGTGAAATTATTTTCAGAGTAAGTTCATCTCTGTAAATATTGACACAGTAGTCTTTGGTCATGAAAAAGAGATGTACTGTTGTCAGATTGCTGGGGGCTTTTTATTTCTATTTTTATTACTAAGTCACTAGTCAGGGAAGACTTGCATATAGAGTAGAGCACGAGGGCTTGAAAGGGTTTGTTTAAATGCCCAACTTATTCTGCAGAAAAGGGGTTCCTAAAGCTTCCAAATCACCGTGAGAACCCGTGTTTTTCTTTTTTCAGCAACTAAATATAATTTTGGTATTCAAAACATTTGCTTTTATGAATTTGTGAAAGTAGGTTTTAGTGTTTCTGTCATGTTTATCTCCAGGTACATTAGCAAGTGGCTAGTGACTGTCCAACCAGAAGACAGACATGCCAAAGAAGCCTTGACTGGGTGCAGTTAAGACAAGAGAAGGCTAAGAGTCCTCCTTATCACCTCAACCAGAATGTCAGTTTTATAAGTGAAAGACATGTTAATGTCCTTCAGACTCTCCTTACTTGGCCCTGGTGGATATGGGTAGGGGAGGAAAATAGATGATTCAGCCATTTCTGAGAAGTACAGGCAGGAAAGAATACCAGGATAGAGTTCTAGTTCTAGTTCATAACCCCAGAGTTCTAGTTCCTATGCTGCCATGAGTGGGTACAGGTCTTAGGCAGGTGTCTTAATTTCTTTGGACTTTTATTTCCCCAGCTGTAGCATTCAGGTTGGGGACCAAGTACTCTCTGCAGTCTTTTTCAAGGATTCTAAGTGCCCCTCTTAGATGATGGGCCCTGTTTGATCCTCCTGTTCTAGATGCCCGTCCTTTCCCTAAGTTGCCCCAACCCACCAGGTTGCTGTCAAGGTGATATTCATAACTACTGTGAGTGTGTGAGCGTATGCGTGTGTGTGTGTGTATGTGTATTCTCATCCCTCTTCAGGAAGACAGCTAGCCCAGGACCTTCATCTGGAGCCAGTGCCCAGAAATGCTGGTTAAGGCTGATGCACCAGAAATCACAAAAACATTTTTGCATGTGTAAGATGAAGAGTAGCCAGTATTGGCATCTCTGTTTGAAAGGAAATATTTTACTAATGTGGCTTCATTATATATGGGATATGTTTGACTGCAGCGTGGTTATGGAAATTCTTTTTTATTTCCTCTATACAATTTTCTTAAATATTGATCTCAACCCCAACCAAATAACCTTCTTGAGATAAAACATATCCTTTAAAATATTCTGGGAAATTCTCAGGGAAAGTAAATTGTTAACTTTTGAATATGTGAAGAATCATTTATTCTAAAAGATAAGTGAAAATGCTGAATAACCAGAATTTACTAAAAGACATTATTGTTTTAAGTAATCTCTACATCCTACATGGGGCTTGAGCTTACAACCCTGAGATCAAGCATCACATACTCTACTGACTGAGCTAGCCAGGCACCCCAAAAATATGTTATTAAATCTATTATCGCAATATGTTGTTTGGGGAATTTATTATTATTGTTATTGGAGTTCTTTTAGTAAAGGAATGATGTCGAGAACTCTGTGAAAGGCATTTGTCATTTGCAGATGTTATATCAAAAACAAATTTCTTCTCTAATTCATTGCCACTCCTAATTAGAGGAATTACCTGGATACAAGGGATTTATATTATTTCTTTTGTCCAGTTTTTGAAAAACTATCTGAGTCACCCACAAGCAGTTGCCAAAGAATAATAAAGAACATTTATTTATAAGATAAGCCCCAATACAGATGGAAAAAATCTATAGCCTATTATTAACTCCTAGCTCCTATTTTATCCTTTACAACAATTTGGCTATTGAGAATTCTTTCTCCATTGATTTACCTCAAAAGTTGGCATTGTTTTACCTTTTTTACAGTAGGTCTTTGATATATACATCTTTCTCTTCTTTGCCTTAACGTCCCTCCCTCAGCAACCAGAGCTAGCCTGTGTAAATGCATGCTGAATGGCAAATGGTAGAGCCTGCTTTGTGTCAAAAATCAAGACCATTCTCGTCCTCCATCTCTGAGCTGCCTCAGTAGGAAGGGCCTCCGGGCCAAGAGATGGGGTGGGTTCTCCTGATTGTTCCATCAAGATGTCAGAAGTGCACAGAACTCCTATGTGACAAAGAAACAAGGCCCAGTGCCCCCAGAATTCCAGAATTTCTCCTGAAGCGTGTATTTTCTGTACTATCCTTGATATCCATTAGTTTGTTGTTTGTTGTAGGGGTTTTGTTGTGTGGTTTTCTTCATATGTACTTCCATCACAGCTGCATCTCACTGATTATGAACTGCTTCTAGCGTAAGTCATAGGAAGACGTGTATTTATTGTTTTAAGGAATGTATTTTAAATTGTCCTAAGTGTGGTGTTGCCAAAAATAGGAAGAAAGGGCTATTCTTTCTTATTTTCCTTATTTGTTGGTTGTCATTATTGCCTGGACTAGACAACTCTGAATAATTTTATACTGAATAGCTCCTTGATTTTCCTCTTTGGAATTAAGATGCCCACTCCCCCCACCTCCAACCAAGAGTACTATCATAAGAGGGAGACACTCATTATTTTTCATAATTAGCAAAACTAACGGTTTCATCCTTCTTTGCTCTTTTCCAAGTCTCCTCAAGTGTGACTATTAATCTGTGCTCTAGGTGCTGATCTCAAAATAGGTTTAGTCAATCTTTGCAGTTTTTACATGTCTATGTTTTGCCTGTGGAGCCTTTTCTCAAGCCCACCAAACAGAAGAAGAGGTATAGCATCAGAAGCCTGTTCAGGACCCTACGACCATACTGTCACCCTTTCATCCTGGCCTTTCGAGCATCTCCATGAAGCAAAAAGATAGTCACAGCAGATCTCATTCTAGAAACGTTCAGGGGCTCAACATATTTGGTTAATGTCCAGTTGTCAGAGCCTCAGAAGCTGGAGGTCTTTTCTCACTCATTCAGGCAATGTATCTGTTAAGGCTCTTTTGTGCCAGATACTGTGTCAAGGACTGGTGGTCTCATGATCCTGGAATCCCAGTTTTAGTAAGGGAGACAGCCAGTAAATAAGTAAGAAATGTTGACTAGAGACTTTCAGATAGGAGCTTTGGTGTTATAAAGAAGATAAAACAGATGGGCTCCTGGGTGGCTCAGTGGGTTAAGACTCTGCCTTTAGCTCAGGTCATGATCTCAGGGTCCTGGGATCGAGGCCCACATCAGGCTCTCTCTGCTCAGCAGAGAGCCTGCTTCACCCCTCTTTCTGCCTATTGGTGATCTCTCTCTGTCAAATAAATAAAATCTTAAAAAAAAAAAAAAACAGAGTGATAGGATGGGCAAGAAGGAAACTGCTTTAATTCAGGTAGGGGAGATTCTAGTTTCCAGTCCAGCATGTAGGGAGCTTGGAAGTTATTACCCTCATCCTAACAACATGAAAAAAGCTGAACAAACTGAAAATCAACAGCTCTTTGTTGAGCCATCAAAGAATTAAAGTCACAAGGGAAACACTGTCCCTCAAATCGGAGAGACAGGCAGACACAGAGAATCATTACTTGCCATAGCAGAAACCCAGAAACAGAAACCCCTGGGGAACCAATAACAGGGTAGGAAAATGTCAACTATAGTTGACCAATTGCTGGAGGCTCCATGTACACAAATTTGTGAATTAGAGTTAAGGTGGGCCTGATCTTTGGGAGACCCCCACACTTCTGTGTGTTTTCCCTCTAGGAGCCCTACCGCTTTCTCACAGTGAGGATTGGAGGGGGGAAAAGACCCCTCATGCTTCAGCAGAGGGAGGGGAAAGAAGCCATTTTGAAATACACCTGGAGTGTTCTGGTTTATTCTTAACCAGGCCTATCCTCAAGAGGAAGTGTTTTACCAGCTGGAGTTTTACCAGAACCAAGCCAAGCTGGGGGAAAGGAAGCACTCAACTCAAGTTCCCTCTCACTTTGCTGTCTCACCTAAGGGGAAAGTGGGGAGGACATAAAAAAAAAACAAAACAAAACTGAGAAGCACTTGTGAAGGTCATAGCCCAGAGATCCAGGCTCACTAAGACTAAGATCTGATCACAGGTCTGTAGAACACTTCTCCCCCATTCCTTATCACAATATCAAAAGGACTTTTGTATAGTAACGACTGAAAGAACTGCACATCTAAGGCCTTATTTAAGAGCGACAACAGGGAGACAAAAACAGGAACATCCAAGGAGATTTTAGCCTTTGACATGATCATTGGCAGCTTCAACAGATAATAAGCACAGCTTAACTCGGAGAGAGACACACATAAAGCCTCACACTAAAGGCCTATTTACTTCAGTTCCTTTTACATGATATATGATATTCAGCTTTCAACAAAAAACTGCAAGACATGCCAAAAGTTAAAAAAAAAAAAAGCCAGTTTGAAGAGACGAAACAAACATCAGAATCAGACTCAGATTTGACAGATTTTGAAATTATCAGACCAGGAATTTAAAATAACTATGATTAATATGTTAAGGGTTATAATAGAAAAAGTAGACAGCATGCAAGAAGAGGTGACTAATGTAGCAGAGAGATGCAAACTCCAAGAATTAAAAGTAAATGCTAGAAATAAAAAACACTGTAACAGAAATTAAGAATGCCTGTGCCATGGGCTAATCAGTCAACTGGACAACTGAGGAAAGGAACTGTGAGCTTGAAGATAAGTCAGTAGAAACCTTGAAACTGAAATGTAAAAGGAAAAAAGGATGAAAAAACCCGAGCTGGGGTGCCTGGGTGGCTCAGCCTGTCAAGTGTCTGCCCTTGATCCCAGGTATCAAGCCCCACATCAGGATCCTTGCTCAGCAATGATCCTGCTTCTCCCTCTCCCCACCCCTCCACTCGTGCTATCTCTCTCTATCTCTCTTCTCTCTCAAATAAATAAATAAAATCTTAAAAAAAAAAAGCCTGAACAAAACATTTGAGACCTGTGGGACAATGGTAAAAGGTATACACCTAGTCCAGTAGGAAAAGAAAGGAATAGAAAAAATATTTGAAATTATAATTAAGTATATAATGTATTAATATATAATTTTAATATACATAAGAATTTTTCAAATTAATGACAGATACCAGACTACAACTCCAGGAAGCATAGAAAATACCAAGTAGGATAGATACTAAAATACCTATACCTAGATATTTCATATTCAAACTATGTGTTAGAAACTGTATGCTTGTGCCCCTGCCCCTAGAATTCATTTTTTGAAAGCTACCTCTAGTGTGATGGTATTTGGAGATAGGGCTTTTGGGACGTGATTAGGTCATCAGAGTAAAGCCCTTAGGAATGGGATTAGTTATAAAAAGAGACCTTGGAGCACTCCTTACCACTTCCTCCATGTGAGGACACAGAGACAGCCATCTATGAACCAGGAAGCAGGCTATCACCAGACACCAGGTCTCCTGACATCTTAATCTTAGACTTTCCAGCCTCCAGGACTGTGAGAAATAAATTTCTGTTGTTACAAGCCACCCAGGGTATGACATGTTGTTATAGCAGCCCAAACAGACTCAGACATACCAAAAATCAAAAACAAAGGAAAAAATCTTGAAAGAAACCAGAGTTTAAAAATAACTATAGAGGAGCAAGGTTAAGTATAAGAGTAGACTTCTCTTCAGAAATCATAAAAGCAAGAAGCAAGTGGATGAAAATAAAGTGTTGAGAAAAAGAAACCCACCAACATAGTATTCTGTATCCTTCAAAAGTGAAAAAATAAAGATTTTCTCAGACAAACAAAACTTGGGAAATTTGTGACCAGTAGACCTGCCTTGCAAGAAATGTTAAATTCATCAAAGAGAAGGAAAATTACATAAATCAGAAATATAGATCTACTTTTAAAAAGAAGAACTTTAGATAGAAATAAATGTAGATAAATGAAATTTTTTATTTTTCTTATTCCTAATTGATCTAGCACATAACAGTTTGTTCCAAATAATAATAGCAACCATGTGTTCAATGACTGGATAAGTAATGAATGACAGCAGTGGTATGAGGACAGAAGGAAAGAATTGGCAATACTCTATTACAGATACTTGTATTACCTGTGGAGCAGAATAGTGCTATTTGAAAGAGGACTTGGAGTAATTACAAATGTATATGTCAAACTCAAGAACAATCACCCCAAAAAAAGTTAAAAAAAAAGTTATCATGGAGATGCTAAGAAACCAAAAAAAACCTGGAATTATATGAAAGGCTCAATTAAAATCAGAGAAGGCAAGGGGAACCTAGGTAGTTCAGTCAGTTAAGTGTCCAGCTCTTGGTTTCAGCTCAGGTCATGATCCCAGGGTTGTGAGATCGAGCCCGACATCGGGCTCTGTGCTGGGTGCACAGCCTGCTTAGGATTCTCTCTCTCTCCCTTCCCCACCCCACCATTGCCCCACTTCTGCTCACATACACACTTTGTGTCTCCAAAAAAAGAGAAGGCAGAAAAAGAATAGACAGCGACAAGAGGAACAAGTGAAATATGCTAATAGACCTGGTGGATAGTAATTGAACTGTATCAATCATCACTTTACATGTCAACAGTCTAAATACACCAATTAAAAGAAAAAACTGTCAGTGGATTAAAAAAAATGTTGTCTACAAGGAACCTACTTTAAGTTATAAAGGCACAGATTAAAAGTAAAGGGATGGAAAAAGATATCCTACAGTAACACAGGTAAATAGAAAGCTGGACTAACTGTATCAATACCAGACAAAGCTGACTTCAGAACAAGGAAAATGGTAAGGGGTGCATTAATAGGTGGGCAGAGAAAGCTCTCCCAGGGAGTGATATTTACACTCTCCAGGAGGTGACCCCAAATGGAGCAGGAGAGGCAGCCTTCAAGGAGCATCAAGCAAAGAGGACAGCAAAAGCAAAGTCCTTATAGAGGGCATGAGCTTCATAAAAATGAGAAAAGATGCCTACTGTGGCCAGAGTGGGGGAGGCGGGACAAAGAGGAAGGCTGGGGAAGCTGAGTGCTTCCATGTCCCCAGGAGGACAGAGGGCTCTGACCTTGATAAGCTTAGAAAGGCAGACAGTCTAACCACATTTTTCTCTGTAAAATAACGATAAAGCATCAGCCTCATGGAATTGTGGGAATTACATACTGGCCTGTGAGCACTGAGCTCAGAGCCTGGCCTACCAGAGGGAGATTAGTAACAGTAGCCACAGCTATGGGGCTCATCATCAAAAATCAAATATTCCTGGGCTCTTCAACCCCTTGTTCTATGAGTCATTTGTTATTCTTTCTTAACACAGCCTCTTAATTAATTCCAAAATAGATCAGTTAATTATGTATATTACTTTCATCTCACTTATTAAGAATTATAGACTCCAAAGCCATCCAAGGAGAATCCCTGATAGGTCCAGTTAATCCGTCAGCCTACTTTAAAAGACATTCATGGAGATGCCATTGTTCCCTAAGGGGACTTTCTCCCTATTTGGAAATTCTTTCCCTGTGTCTACCCCAGGTTCTGCAAAATAGAGTTTAAGTGTGTTTTCTCTTATTTTTCGAGGAACTAGCCCAAGTCCAATGAGCTATTTTTCCAACTGGTCCCTCCTCAAAGAACATCGCCCCGCTGGTGATCTTGTGGAGCTGTGCATTCCCAGAGGACACTGCCATGCCTTCCTCTTTCCACATCTGTCATAAGGAAGGTCAAAATAGATGATCTTTAAGAGTTCTTCTATCTCTGCCATCTAAGACTCCAGGACCAGCTACCATTTCTCCCTCTGGGAAGTTCACAGTCCTGTAGTGTGAACTTATGAACTGAAGGAGTATATTTGGACCCATAAAGTTAATCTTGAGATGTCAAAATTAGTGACAGACAAATCAGTTAAAAAATTGCATTGAAGTACAATAAATTTCCCACTGGGGGAAAAAAAAACATTAGCAGTTGTAGTATTCGCTGGAAAGACTGAGGAGTCCATAAACTGAAAATTTTATTAAAATTTTATAAAAATAAAATGTGTTAAATTCTAAGCACTCTCATGGGCTCTGTGGTTGCATAGGTCTTGTACAGATCAATTCTTCATGGAGAATCCTTTATGAAGGCAATTCTGGCTTTGGAAGAACGAGTCAAGCCTCTCCAGAGGACTGTCCTTGGTCAGGACAGGCTATTACAGGGAAAGCCAGCTTTAGCCAGCTCAATCCCCATGGCTGTTCTTTAGTCTTTTCATTTGCCTCTGAATGATAATGATGCTGCACACATTTCCCTAGATACCTATGTCAGAGCTTTCCAGTCCTCCCAAGTTTGTAGTCCAGCCTCCTCTCCTGCTTTACTCTCTTTAGTGGCCCTGTCTCTGACTTCCCACCGTGATAAAAAGCAAGTCCCTCAGCATCCGCGTGCAGCCCTTTGCCTTGTTCCAGCCACAGTCTTTCTCTTTATTTACCTGTAATGCGTATAACACCAACTAATGCTTGGCTAGATTGGCACTTCAAGGAATACATTGTGAGAACACTGCTTTAGCAAAGAGAGCCAGTGCCACCTCACTATTTCCTTCTTGTTTTATACAATCTGCCTGGAGTGCCCCTTTCTTCCCACAGGTCTCTGCTGATATCCACAGTCAGGTCCACCTCCAGTACAAAGACTCTGTGGCTTCTCTCTGCTAGCAGAGGACTCTCTGCAGCTCCAGAACATTGTATCTGTACACGAACCAAAGCTTTTTTTTCTCTTCTCTTTTTTTTTTTTTTTTTGTCTTCTTGAATATGTATTTTATCTTCCCTGCAAACTGCTTATGTATAAGGGTTCTGACATATTTGCCTCTGTATTCCTTCACAGCCCTTATCAGGGCTTTGATCAAAGCAGGCAAATATGTAACAGACTGATAAAATCATGGGGTGCCTGGGTGGCTCAGTGGGCTAAGCATCTGCCTTCAGCTCACATCATGATCTCAGGGTCCTGGGTTCAAGCCCCACATTGAGCTCTCTGCTCAGCAGGGAACCTGCTTCTCCCTCTCTCTGCCTGCCACTCTGCCTACTTGTGATATCTCTCTCTTGTCAAATAAGTAAAATCTTAAAAAAAAAAAACCTGATAAAATCTAAAATCCTTTTTGACCTAGAAAGATTCTATGTAGACTTCAAAATTTTCAGGAAAAATTTTAGAGTCCTTTATCTATTTTTCCCCCAAACGATCCTCTGTTATTTAGAGAATGTATCTGTACAATATAAAGATTAAAATATGTGGAAATAAATACTCTCTTTCTCAGAAGCATATCTTGTATTTCTCTTAAAGTTTTTATCCTTATTTCAATATTGTATGGTTTTCCTACCTTGTCTCTCATTAGGACAATACTATTTGCAACCCACTTTAGGGATTAACATAGCATTTGAATGTTTCAGCCACTCTGTAAGGAGACTAGGGCATACCCCATCTTTCCTGGGCTCCAGATGCATCCATGTATGTAACTGTAGTAAGTTACCAAGGGGACTTGGTTTTTTGGCAGCCAAACCAAGTCCAGAATTTGAATCTCAGCAGTCTCAACCTGTTTTAAGAGTAGAAAGGTGTTCATTTTCACTTTCAGCTCAGTATGTGGATGCTTATTCATGACAGGCTGCTTACATTTGTGTGCTTCTCTGTACACATCCTGTGTACACTTTGTGGCCATACATGTGGAGTCCAGTAGAAACTTGAATGCTGGATCTCTGTGCTGTCACCCACCTCTTGCTTCATAAAGGTAATGCCAAAAAGCTGAGTGCAGAAATCCTAGTCATATCTTTGCTATGAACACACGCCCCCCATTTTTTAAAAAGGGATGCAGGGGCGCCTGGGTGGCTCAGTGGGTTAAGGCCTCTGCCTTCGGCTCAAGTCATGATCCCAGGATACTGGGATCGAGCCCCACATCGGGCTCTCTGCTTGCTGGGGAGCCTGCTTCCTCCTCTATCTCTCTGCCTGCCTCTCTGCCTGCTTGTGATTTCTGTCTGTCAAATAAATAAAATCTTAAAAAAAAAGGGAGGGGGATGCATAACTGGCCAGACTGAGTAAGTCAAGCCACCTGTTCTCTGCATTTATTGCTTTCAGTGTGGGTTGGATCTCAGGAGACCTGTATGTGGCAGTGTTCCATTTCTGGAAGCTGGAGGTTATCCATGAGGAACTTGAACAGAGCTCAACTCTTCATTACCTTGCTTTGGAGCATCCAGATGTCTTGACTGAGTCCGTGAAAGATTAATTCCCACAGATCAAGTGGAGATTTCAGCTAGCCTTCTGTACCCCAAGATTCTCCTCTGTGCTGGCTTCCACAGCTGGACGCCTCCTCGTGCTGGCACACTAAGCAGTGTTGCAGCATGAACTTCAGTGCCATCCCCCCTCTGCAAAGAACTTTCTCTGCTTTCATGCTATCTGGCCAAGAGAGCTTGGATGTGACAGTGTCCTGGCCTGCACCCAGGCCTGATGAGGAGAAAACCATTTGGGCTGCACTTTCTAGGTTTGTGCTTCCTTCTCAAATATGCTTCCTTTAGTGATGGGGGCTCCACGTGCGCCTCCTAACTTACAGCTGGTGAGGAAATCTTACTAATCTCGTGCTCTTGTCATCATGCTAGGGGAGGCCAGTTATGAGTCGTCCAGGAACTTTAGTTTATTGTGAACACACATGCTCAACAGGGATGAAATGCTGAGTTAAGTTTCTGATTATTAATTGTATTAGCCTTTCTCCTAAGAACCAACTTTTGGTCTTGGTTGTCTGTATGTTGTATTTGTTTCTATTTCATTAAAGCCTACTTTTGTCTTTACTATTTCTTCCCTTCTAGTTTCTTTTGAGTTTATTTTTCTTTTGGATTTTAAATATTTCTTGAGATGGAGGTGTGTCTCGTAAAGTTGAGGCTTTTATTCCTTGCTAATAAGAGCATTTAATCCCACATATTCCCTCTCAGTACTGCTTCAGCATCTAATATCCACTCTTCTCATGACTATTTAGCTTAACATATTTTTAAAAGTATATTTTTTGACCACTGAGTTATTTAGAAGTATCTTTCTTGATTTCTAATCTTAGAGATGTGTGCTAGTTATCCTTTTGTTGCAATTTTTTAACTTGATAGTTCTTTGGTCACAGAATGAGCATTGTATGATTTTAACCCCTTGAAATTTTCAGAGACTTACTTTATGACCCAGAATAGGGCTTAGCAAACTTTTTCTGTGAAGAACCAGTTAGTAAACCTTTTAGGCTTTGTGGCCCACGCAGTGTCTGTCACAGCTACTCAGTTCTTTTCTGTGTGGAAACAGGTATAAGCAGTATGTAAGTGAAGGTTTATGGCTCTGTTCCAGCAATACTTTAGTTTTTAACTGAATTTGAATTTCATATAATTATTATATGTCACAAAATATTTTTACCAACCATTTAAAAAAGTAAAAACCAGGGGCGCCAGGGTGGCTCAGTAGGTTAAGCCTCTGCCTTCGGCTCAGGTCATGATCCCAGAGTCCTAGGATCGAGCCCCACATCAGGCTCTCTCTCTGCTCGGCGGGGAGCCTGCTTCCCTTCCTCTCTCTCTGCCTGCCTCTCTGCCTACTTGGGATCTCTGTCTGTCAAATCAATCAATCAATCAATAAATAAATAAGTAAGTAAGTAAGTTAAGTAAGTAAGTAAGTAAGTAAGTAAAAACCATTCTCAGTTTACAAGCTATACAGAAAAGTCACCAGGCTTGGAATCAGGCTACATAGACTCTACTTGTAGATCCTTGGCCTAGAATATGGTCTTTTTTTTTTTTAAGATTTTATTTGTTTATTTATTTATTTATGAGAGAGAAACAGAGTGAGAGGGAGCATGAGAGGCGAGGTCAGAGGGAGAAGCAGACTGCCCATGTAGCTGGGAGCCTGATGCGGGACTCAATCCCAGGACTCCGGGATCATGACCTGAGCCAAAGGCAGTCACTTAACCATCTGAGCTACCCAGATGCCCCAAATATGGTCAATTTTTTTATTTTTTTATAAACATATAATGTATTATTAGCCCCAGGGGTATAGGCCTGTGAATCACCAGGTTTACACACTTCACAGCACTCACCATAGCACATACCCTTCCCAATGTCTATAACCCCACCACCCTCTCCCTACCCCCCTGCCCCCGGCCCCCCTCAGTTTGTTTTGTGACATTAAGAGTCTCTTATGCTTTGTCTCCCTCCCAGTCCAATCTTGTTTCATTTATTCTTTTCCTACCCCCCCAGGCCTCCCACCTTGCATCTCTGCTACCTCATATCAGGGAGATCATATGATAGTTGACTTTCTCCCATTGACTTATTTTGCTAGGCATAATACCCTCTAGTTCCATCCACGTTGTCGCAAATGGCAAGATTTCATTTCTTTTGATGGCTGCATAGTATTCCATTGTATATATATACCACCTCTTCTTTATCCATTCATCTGTTGATGGACATCTAGGTTCTTTCCATAGTTTGGCTATTGTGGACATTGCTGCTATAAACATTGGGGTGCACTTGCCCCTTGGGATCACTACCTTTGTATCTTTAGGGTAAATACCCAGTAGTGCGATTGCTGGGTCGTAATGTAGCTCTATCTTCAACTTTTTGAGGAACCTCCATGCTGTTTTCCAGAGTGGTTGCACCAGCTTGCATTCCCACCAACAGTGTAGGAGGGTTCCCCTTTCTCCGCATCCATGCCAGCATATGTCATTTCCTGACTTTTTAATTTTAGCCATTCTGACTGGTGTGAGGTGGTATCTCATTGTGGTTTTGATTTGTATTTCCCTGATGCCCAGTGATGTGGAGCACTTTTTCATGTGTCTGTTGGCCATCTGGATGTCTTTGCAGAAATGTCTGTTCATGTCCTCTGCCCATTTCTTGATTGGATTATTTGTTCTTTGGGTGTTGAGTTGGGTAAGTTCTTTATAGATTTTGGATACTAGCCCTTTATCTGATATGTTGTTTTCAAATATCTTCTCCCATTCTGTCAGTTGTCTTTTGGTTTTGTTAACTGTTTCCTTTGTTGTGCAAAAGCTTTTGATCTTGATGAAGTCCAAGTAGTTCATTTTTGCCCTTGCTTCCCTTGCCTTTGACGATGTTCCTAGGAAGAAGTTGCTGCGGCTCAGGTTGAAGAGGTTGCTGCCTGTGTTCTCCTCAAGGATTTTGAAGGATTCCTTTCTCACATTGAGGTCCTTCATCCATTTTGAGTCTATTTTCATGTGTGGTGTAAGGAAATGGTCCAATTTCATTTTTCTGCATGTCGCTCTCCCAATTTTCCCAACACCATTTGTTGAAGAGGCTGTCTTTTTTCCAGTGGACATTCTTTCCTGCTTTGTCAAAGATTAGTTGAATATGGTCAATTTTTTAAAAATATTCTAGGCATGCTTGAAAAGAATGTGTCTTCTACAATTGCTGGGTGAAATATTTCGTATGTATCCATTAGGATGAGTTTTTTGTGTTGTTCAAATCTTTTATATTCTTACTTTTTTAAAAAAGATATTTTTAATATAACATTAATCAAGAAAAGGGCACAAATTTAAGTGTACAGCTTAATGATGTTTTCAAAGCAAATGATTTAATGCTTCCCAGATGTAAACATAGGATTGCCAGCTGCCAGAAATCTCTCTATACTCCCTCCCAATCACTAGTCCCCCAAAAAGGTGGTTACTGTTCTGATGTCTGTCACTGTTGATTAGTTTTACCTGCTTTTGAACTTTCTGTGATTGGAACTACATGGTGTGAACTTCTTTATGTTTGTTTCCTTCACTCAGCATAACATTTGGGTCATTCCCATGATGTTACATGTAGTTGTGGTTTGTTCATTTCATTACTGTGGAATTTTCTGTTGGTTAAATGTACCACAATTTTTTTCATTCATTCTCCTATTGATGGACATTGAGGATATGTCCAGTTTGGTGAATATGTGTGCCTTGCCTTTTCACTTTCATTATGAGCAGAACGTTTTACATTTTTATTAAGTCCAGTTAATTTTGTTTCTTTTATGACTGGTGCCCTTTATACCCTAAGAAACCCTTCCCTGACCCCAAATTGTGAAGAATTTTCTTCTATGTTTTCTTCTGGAAACCTTGTGGTTTTAGGATTGCTATTTTTTTTTTAAGATTTTATTTATTTGACGCAGGGAGAGAAAGAGAGAGGGGCACAAGAAGGGGGTGTAGCAGGCAGAGGGAGAGGGAGAATTAGACTCCCCATGGAGCAGGGAGCTGATGTGGGGTTCTATCCCAGAGCCCTGGGATCATGACCTGAGCTGAAGGCATGTGCTTAACTAACTGAGCCATCCAGCGCCCCTTAGCTTCACTATTTTGATCTATAATCCACCTAAATTTTTGTATGTGGTATGAGATAGAGGCCAAGGTTCACTTTTAAAATGGCTTTCTGCTTGTTTCAGAGCCTTTTTTGAACAGACTTTCCTTTCCCTGTCAAATTGATATGCTGCTTTATTGCAAATCATGTGGATCTATTCTTGGACCCTGTGCTCTGTTCTGTTGATATATTTGTCTGTCCTGGTACCAACATTATGATATATTAACTACTGTAGTTTTATAGTATCCCTTGAAATTAAGTAATATAAATCTTATTGCCTTGGCTAACTTAAGTTTTTTCATTTTAATATAAATTTAGAATGAGCTTATCTATATCTATAAAAACAGCTTGGTAGAATTTTTATTTGGTTTGTGCTGAATCTGTTGTTCCATTTCAGCAGACTTAATATCTTAACAGTATGGAAACTTCCTATCCATGAACATTGTACATCTTTCCATTTCTTAGGTTGTCTCTAATTTACCTCAGTCATGTTTGGTTGTGTGTGTATATATATCTTTTGTCAAATTTATTCCTAGGCACTTGATGTTTTTGATGCTATTATGAACAGTATTTGTAAATGTCATTTTCCAGTTGTTGGTGGCTAACATTCAGGAGTATAATTGATTTGGAGGGTATCTTGTATCCTTTCAAAACCCAGTTCTAGTTAAATTCCTTTGGATTTCTCATGTACATAATCATGTTATCTGTAAATAAAAATAACTTTACTTGTTTCTAATCTTTATGCTCCTCTCTTTTTACTTCCTTTCTTTTATTTTCTTTATTGTAATGATTAGGACCTTCAAATATGTTGAATAGAAAAGGTGACATAGACATCCTTGCCTTTTCATATCTTAGATGGTAAACATTTATTATTTCACCATTTATTATGTTACAATTCTTTTTCCTTAAAGAGTTCATCAAATTGAGGAAGTTCTCTTCTGTTCCCAGTTTGCTGGGAATTTTTTTAATGAATGAGAGTGGAATTTTATGTGTGATTTTTCTGTATCAAGAAGGTCATATGGTTTTTCTTCTCTACCTTATTAATGTAATGAATTGCACTAGTAGATTTATGATTGTTAGACCAACCTTGGTTTTTTATGCAAAATATGGTTTGATCAAGAGACAATGCCTTTTAAAATATACTGCTTGATTTAATTTGCCAAAAATTTGTAATAGATTTTACATCTTTGTTGAGAGATGTTAGTTCATAGATCTCTTATCCCAGCTCCTCATGTCCACCCCTTTGAGCAGAGACAGTCTTCTGTATACCATTATATCCCTAGCCCCTCTCCCAGTGCCAACCACAGAAGAGATATTCCACAAATAAATAGTCTTTGACACAAATTAAAAGACCTTGCTGGAGACCTGCATTTATTAAATTATTTAAATTATTTAAAATAACAATTAATTTTACCCATTAAGCCAGTATTTGCTTTCCAACTGTGTGCCAGGTACAGTGGAGGTTTCTCTCCACCATCTCATTGGGGGTTTCTCTCCACCATCTCCAGCAACTCCTCTTTAGTCTTCTTTGCTAATTCTTCCTCATGTCTCCAACCTCTATAAACATTGGAGGGGCACAAGATTAGTCCTTGAACCTCTTTTCTTGCTCATCTGATCATCCAGTCTCATGGCTGTAACTACCACCTATAAGTAACTCTTATGAATCTCCAACAGGAGCTTCTCCCTTGACTTCCAGCTTGATCTGTCACCTGATTTGCCACCCCCATACATCAACACTGATATCTAATAGGCATCTCACACTTAGCATATTTAAAATTGAACTAGTGACCCTTCCTTTTAGTCTTCACTTCAGGAAAAGGTGGCTCCAAACTTCCAGTTGCTGGACATAAACCCTGGCATCATCCTTAATGCCTCTTTTTCTCAGTCACTTCATTAGTAATCCTCAGCAAATCCTGTCTGCCCTGAGACTATATCCAGAAACCTACCAAGTCTCACCACTTCTGCCACCATTCTGATCCAAGCCATCATCATCTCTTGCCTGGATCATTCACCAACTCCCTAACTGGTTTCCATAATGCTTACTTTTTGCAATTTTCCCAACACAACAGCCAGAACATACCTTTGAAATGTAAGTGAGATCAGATCTCTCACTTCCCTAAACCCTCCAGAAGGCTTTTATCTTGATCAGAGCAGAAATCCAGAATCCTTTAAGGCCCTTCTTATTAGCTTTCCCAACTTTATTGTCTTCTGTTCTTCTTCTTGCTCACTTAGCTCCAGCCTCTCTGGCTTGCTTGCTATTTCCTAACCATAGCAGTTACACTCCCACCACAGGGCTGGGTATTTGCTGTTCCTTGGCCTGGAATGCTCTTCCATCAGATGTCCTCATAATATGAGGTTCATTCCCTCACTCCTGTCAAGCTTTTACTGAAATGTTATCTTCTCTTTGAAGCCCTCTCTGGCCATATGTTCTAAAATTGGAGGACTTCCCCACTCAGAAAGAATCCTATTGCTCTTCCTTGCTTTTATTTTTCACCTTAGTGCTTTTCTCACTAATATATATTTTATGTATTAATACTGTTTATTCTCTCACACCTCCAATAAATTGTAAGGTCAATGAAATAAGGAATTTCATTATTCACTGTTGTGTTCCCAGTGACTAGAACAATGTCTTTCACATGATAAATATTTTTGAATAAATGAATAAACAAGTGAGAGAGTGAATAAATACAAGAGTTACAAGGCAGACCTAGTCCTTGACCTCATGGAGCTGACATTCTCCATATTAATAAATGGAGTCAATGAATTTCTAATGGAGAAAAAAAAGAGAGTGAGAAAAGACAGGCACCAGAACTTTGTGGCTTGCCCCAGTAGTAAAAGTGGGTCCAGTGAAGGAAAGCCAAGCCTCTAAAAAGGAACTAGAAAGATATGAGGATAACGCAGTTATCTTGGAAGCAGAGGAAGGAAAATTCAAGAATGAGGACTATAAGTAGGATCTTATAGCTGTTAACATGATAGTCATCATCTCCTCTAAGAGGCAGTACATGTCAGGATCCATGCAGAAACATTGCCAATTCCAAACTGGTTTTGGAAGGATGCAAGACTAGGAGGTGCACAGTGAGACACGGCTGTATATTGTGCATAATCCACACAATGTAGGCACCTAGAAAAAATAATGCTATTTCTGTAAATGGCAACACAAGGGAAATAAAGAATAACCTAGTGATAATTATCATGAGAAGTTTTGCTGAATAGTTCAAAGTAGAGGAGTATTGTGGAGCAGACCTGTGTTGCTTGATTTGAAAGCCCCCAACCCGTACCCTGCTAAGGTTAGCATCACTTCTATGGGTGACAGTCTGGGTGATCATGACAGGTCTGACACATCAACCAGTTGTTCTCATGTCTTTGGTTTGACTTTTACTGGTATTGGAAAAGTAAGTGTTTTCCTGTTTTGAATCAACAGGTTCCTTTTTTTGGGCCTCTGTTTGATGGAGCCATAGTGAGTGGAAAGCTGCTGCCAAGCCTTATATGTGCCACGTGCATCAATGCCAGCAGGGCCGTGAAGTGCCTCATCCCACTCTACCAGAGCTTGTATCTTTTTGCTTTGAGCATGTAAGCTATTAACCATCCCAGAATCCTGACTCCCAGCAGTTTGTCACGAGAGGTGAGTATTCACTGGGTTGAAGAGGGAAGAGAGAATTTTTTCAGTGCGTGTTGAAAATAACATCGTGTGATCTTTATACCACCTGTTAATTTATATTAAATATAATAATATTGTGCTTCACCAAACTCCAAAAGACTTTATTTTCATACTGTAGCCAAATAAGTCAGTGCTAATACGGTCTGTGACCGTCAAGAGAGGCTCATCCCTTCTCGGTGTTTTGCCTGAGGTCGGGTTCCCTGCTGCCCATCCCTTTGGGTTGCAGTCTGTTGTGTATAGAAGGTGGGATGCTGAGGAAACTGTAGTGGGGTCACCCAGAGTGCCTATCCAAAACCAACAGCAAATGAAATGAGCTAATCAATCAAAGAATGGGATGAGTGCCACCTGAAGTTCAAATGGCCTCCTAGGAGGTCAGAGGAGGGGTCAATTGCATCTGGCTGTGGGGACAGGGAAAGGCATCCTCAGTGAAGTTGCACTGGAACTCGTCAGTGAGAATGGCTAAAAGTCTTTTTGTAATTTCCCCCAAATCATCACCAACTCTTGATCCTCTCTCTAAAACCAGAAGAAATTTCACTTTTGTAATTTTTTTCTCAGACATCAGTTGGCACACTTTAATCTTTAAGTCTAGGCACAATGTCTGACTATAAGAAAAAGAAATTAAGGTGACGTCATAGAATTAGCTACAAAACGCATCTGATCTCCTAGTAAAACTTGGAATCTCTTTGTTTCTAATTAGTATTGATAATGAGTATAAACATGTTGTGTTCGACCTCTCTCTATACTTCTTCCACTCCAACCGTAAGGGATGTGTTGCTGAAGGGTGGGGGTGAGGGTGGGTGAGAAATCTCATGTGTGAATAGATACAGTTCATGAAAAATACCTTTCATTAAAATCCTGGTCACTGCATTGACTGATATTCTGTCTTTAGATTAAAAAAAAAAATACATATGCCATGTGGCAACTTGGAATTATCATAGAAATTAGTAGTAGAAAAGAGCTATTAGGTCCCATCTGGTCCCTCCCTGGGGGCCAGGGCAGCATTATTCCCTTCTGAGTGCTCCCTTGCGCTTTGTCCAGGCTGGTGGTGCATGTTTGGGAGATGGCATTCTTCGAAGTGATATCTGCAGTACTCTAGACTTACTCTTAGAGCTGGTGTCAATTCAGCCTTCAGCATGGGGGTTTTTATTTCACAAATGCTTGAAAGAGGTTCTTGGCAGAAATGAGAAAGACCTATTCAGCAGTTGGCTTGTCAGTTTGCATGTCAACGAGGATGAGCTGGACACTCATCAGTCAAGTATGTTGGACCAAGGCAAGGAAAAATCATCTGCAAACGAGAGAATTCTGCTTTCTAGAAGTCCATTGTGATTTCTGTCACGTCACCTTCCCCACTTATCAAACTTCTCATTACAAAAGACATGCTTTGTTATTTTGTTCGACACTGCTTTCTCAAATAAGAATGAATATAGCACCAGAATAATCAGGTTCAGGGAAAACAAGTTCAAAGGATAAGATTCAGCATCACTTGAAAACTTTTCGACAAACCACATTAGACTGATGTGGATGCCAGCCAGGGCTACTGATGCTAATGTGGGTGAGTAAATACTGTATTCTCCGGGGACTCATGAAGTAACCAGGTTGACATCTCAGAGTTCAACTTGGTATAGAAATTAAGAAAGGGAAAGTAACAAAACCTATCATGTCCATATTATAAAAATTTAAGTATTTTTTTTATCTAATACCTTGAGAAGTTGCAGTGCATGCTGTTCCAATAAATTACATAAAACAAGAAATAAAATACTATCTATAATTTTTATAAAGATGTAATCAATAGGGAAAACTTTGCAATCACTGAACTACTCTATTATTTAATTTCTGCCTGCAAAAGTGCTCATATAGGCCAGAAACCAGAAGTATAATAAGAAAAGTTGAGAAAAGTAGAGGAAAAAAAGAAAAAGGAAGAGTGGAGTGTCTTTTTTTTTTTGTATGTTTGTTCTTTACAACATTACTAATTACTAATTTTTACACTTTTTAAATAATTGTGTAGCAGCTGATGTCTGGAATTTGCTGCTTCATTGAGATAAGCTTTAGATCTGAATTTTGAAAAACACTGAATAACCTAACATATCCTAATCATAGGTGTCTTCTTGTAATCTCATTTAGCAAACAAACGGTGTGGACCAAGCACCAGGAGCTTGGGATACACAAGGGAGCAAGGCAAACAGGGTTTTTGCCCTGTACTTCAGAGAAGATACACAAATGAATAACGTTGTATAAAGCAACTAAATAGAAGGTGTGGGTAAAACAGGGCCAGGGAAGAGGCTCTCTGCAGAGAAAGCAAGTAGGCTGAGGTTGGAGGGATGATAGGGAAGCTGTCCCCAGGGAGGTGGGATGGCATTCCAGGCCTCTGGCACCGTAGCAAGCACAGGAGTCCGAGTGTCCTTAAGTGAGAAAGTTGGGCTTTTTACCATTTAATGTGTGGTCAGGCCCATCAGGGTACAGACAGACACAAGACCAAGCTTCCAGCAGAGGTGGTTTTCTGGGTGATTCCTGAGGAAGCCAGGCTTCCCCAACCCTGTCACCTCATGGCCCACCTTGAAAGTTCTAAAATTAGCCCAGGATCAAGGCTGCTTGATGCTTGATGCAACTATGTCAAGCCTCTGTAGGTCTCCCCAAGGGCTAAGAAGATCAGTAATACTTTGAACACATCTAAAACCAGGGCTAGGACCAAGGGGTCCCAGAAGAGAATGAAAATATGGGGCCCCTTTTTCAAAAATTAAGGAAAGTGCCTTTAAACACGCTACAGTATGAAGCTTTTTCCATTCTTTTGTGCTTTTTCTTTCAACTTGTCATGGTGTTTTTTATTTGCTATTTACTGTTACTTTAAGTCAAGAAATGTTAAAATTTTAGGTTATTAGCATTAGTTTTATCAGTCCTTATGTTGTTTAATAGGCGAATATAAAAGTATTTAACTCATATATGGAATCATCACAATGACACAGCTCATATTTTGTAACTCATACATGGATATATTCTGTTCTTAACAGTGAAAACACCACAGAAACTAACTTACCTATTTTTATCTTATTCTTCATACATACATATTGTACCAGCACTCTTACTTCAGTTTACTGATGAATAAGAAAGGACTGACAGGAAAAGGAACAGTGAATCCCCTGTTTTTCCCTCTCCTTCTCTGTCATCATTTTCAGAGTCAGTTGTTGGCTAACACAGGGAAGTAACACAAGTAAGGATATATAGGATTTCTTGGTTATTCTTGTTTCTTAGGACAATGCTGCTTTCTTTCTGTGCTCAAAGCAAGTTCTGGTTCAGGTGGAGAATATGGCCTCTCAGGATAGTCTGCTTCTCTGCCTACTCAGTCTTCCCCATGTGCTCTCTCTCAGTCTCTCTGACCTTCCAGGCATTGTGGCTCCACTGTAGTCCTGTTCCTGGGGCGCTGCTTAAGGCTTACATACAAGGAATCAGCAGAGCACATGTTATGTACATTTCCTCTACCCACGTGCATGCTCCATTGTCTCATCAGACTTCAAGTGCAAGACACAAGATCAAAGATAAAATTATTAAGAACTTCAAGAGAGCAACAGCAGAGTATTAAACCAAGCAGGGCCCATTGCGAGCACTGTGCAGCTGCTCAGGTCACATGCCCATGAAGCCCTCCTTGGAACCCATTCCAAACCCTCCCTCTACCCCCAGTATGAGCTTTTCCCCCATGAAACTTATAAGATTTCTTTTCTTTCCTAAAGCCTGACAGTATACCCCTGGCAACATTTTATTGGCATATGAACCAAGACCCAGTAAGGAATGAAGCAGCTTGCATGCATGGCCCTAGAAGACACAATTCGTATAAGAGACCACATTTCTGAGAAAGCATTGCTATTACCTGTTGCCCTGAGATATTAGGTATAGTAATGAATGCTGACAAAGGATGGGAAATTGTCAACACCAGCCATTATGTGGGCAACCTTGTATCCCCATTTTCTTTCTAATATTAAGGTCACGTTGTTAAATAGAACATTGCCAAACTGTTCATGGCATCCAAATGTCACTCAGGTATCAGAATGACTATTGTATGAACAAAGGACACATTGTTTAGTTCAAACCTTCTTTCAGTCCTTTAGAGAGGAAGTGCTTGTTTTATTTTGTATTGACCATAGATAGCCAACCATTGAGCCTGATGACAAATGAAGAAAAGAGCCGAAGGAGTTAGTTTGCATCTCTTGTGCCCTCCCCACCTAATGACCGACACTTCAGTGCCCTAAAATAGTGTCAGTTGCAATTCAGTATTTAACTAGGAGTAAAAATGTGAGCAGTAAGTGTATGAAGTTTGTTCAGAAATGTTCAAGAAAATAAAACATTTCTTCTGAAACAGAGGAGTGGGCACATTGTTAGAATGGATTTGCTTCTCTG
>ML098608.1:0-32266 GCA_003697995.1 Taxidea taxus jeffersonii
CACCTCATGCCACAGATACAACTAGATAACACCCACATCAGTGTAAAGAACCCAGAAAAAACCCCAAAGACTGGCAGAACAGCTAAATGTAGAAAAGGGGCCACGTTGAAGAGGGCAGGAAGGGCAGAGATATAGTTGGGAGATAAATGGACCCATGGGACTACCTGTAAGAAGGAGGGATGCCATGAATCTCAAGAGGAAAAAGAGACACCATAGGCATCTCAAACATGGAGAGCCTGAAAGGAGGAAAACAAATCCCCATAACATTTGGCTTTGAAAACCTGAGGAGGTGAATTTCACAAGTTCTTATAATCCATGGAGTTTACTACCCGGAACTTTAAAAATCAGCAGGCTCAGCTCTGGGACAGCAGAGAAGGTGAGAGGAAATGTAGTCTCTGCCCTTAAAGAGATAGCAGAACAAAAACCCCATGGAGATACAGCATAGGAGCAGCACTTTGAAAAATGCCTGGGGTATACCAGAAGGAAATTTGTTCACTAATCTCAGAATATGTGCTAGAGGGACAAAGGTCTTTGGAGCCTTCTCCAGGAAGAAAGAAACTGGCAGTTATCATTTCTCTCCACCCCCTCCCATAAGCCTAGACACATAGATACTATGGGAACCAGCCAAATAGCAACACAATCCACCTAATTTGTTAACACCATTCACCCTGTCCTGTCTAGCATGCCTTGGTCCCTATGTCTCTTGTAGACCTGTCCCTCCAATAGGCCACTGGCTGGAGTTGTTCCAAAGTGATGTTGTAAGTCTGGCAGGGTATAAGCAACTCTGAAAGGGGCCAGCACCACTCCAAAGTAACACTTACCCTGGGGAGAGGGGGAGTAAGCACACACACACCAGTCTAAGGCCCCACTGGTGGGCTGGGGGCAGACATCTGGTCTGACTGCAGACAGCATCCACTAACAAAATTTCTCCAGGGCACAACATAGGAAAATAACCCTTTAGTTTAGTGCTACTACATCTCAAGAAAATGCCTAGGTTATCTCAGCTCAAACCCAAGACTAGCCCACTGAAAACACAGGGACCAAATTCTGCCCACAACGAAGAAAGTCGTTGAAGACAACAGGACTGAAGGCAAAAGAAGCTCAGCCACAAGAGTAGGGTGCATGCAACACCACCAGAGACATCCCTGAAACACCAGCTTCTAGTGAACAGCAGACACTATGCTGCAGAACACATAGCTGAGTTTCCTATAATATAGAAATTGACAGAGAGTTAGGCATAATGAGGAAACAGAAGAATATGTCCCAAATAAAAGAACAGGACAAAAATCACAGCAAGATTTCTAAATAAATGGAGAGGAGTAATATGCCTGATAGAGAATTTAAAGTAAAGGTCATAAAGATACTCACTGGACTTGAGAAGAGAGTGGAGAACCTCTGTGATACCCTTAACAAAGAGACAGAAAACATAAAAGAACCAATCAGAAATGAAGAACTCAATAACTAAAATAAAAAATACACTAGATGGACTGGAGGAAGCAGGAGGAGGACCCTAAGCTCACCTCATCTTACCAGTAGAACTAGATAACACTCACATCAGCATAAATAACCCAGACTGAAGAACAAACTCTACAGCTAAAGGTAGAGAAGAGGTCTCATTGAAGAAAGTAAGAAGGGTAAGAATGTTCAGGAACAAAAAAGACCATGGCCATTCAGAGTGGGGAGGGAGCCAATGGTGCAGAGAAGGGTGAAAAACAGACTATCACACTGGGGAGACTGCATGGGGAAGATGAACCCCATAACATTTGGCTTTGAAAACAAGAGGGGCTAAATCTCATGAGTTCTTACAACCAATGGGACTTAAAGAATAGAAATAAAAATTGGGCTTTGCTCTGGGAGAGCAGAGATGGCATTAAGAAGTGGAGTCCTCACTCTTCAAGAGACAGCATGACAAAAGCCAGCAGAGATACATCATGGAAGCAACAGTTTGAAGAATGTTTAGGGCAGACAGGAGGGTTAGTTATTCATCTAAGAGCATGGCCCAGAGAGGCAGTGATCATGGGGAGACCCCTCCAGGAACAAAAGTTGGCAGGTGCCATTTTCCTTCCCTGCCACCTGAACGAACCAATGCAGTACCAACATACACTACCTAGCTTGATTACACCAAGGTCTGGATCAGCGCTTGAGCAGATCCACCCTCCCCAATCACACCTGCCTCAGTTCTGGTGCTACAAGTCCCGTCCCCCAGAACACCACCAACACCTCACCTCCTGACCCATGTGTTTTATGGGACCTCCACTCTGGCAACAACAATCATTTCCCAAGCAGACCAGTTCAAACCTTGTTAGAATGCACTTGCCCTGGCTGGGGACCAAACACTGCTCAAAACAGGCAAACAGAACCACTGTAGACAACTGAACTGAAGAAAAAAGTGGTAAGGATGCAACAGCGGGGCACAGGTGGCACACATAGGAGACACACATTGAAGCACCAGGTCCTGGGGAAGAGGGGACACTGCACTGCATGGCACTAGAGGACCTCTTCTTCACAAAGCCATTACCTTCAAGGGCAGGCAAAATAGCTGACTTTCATAACACAGAGAAACAGAGAAATAAACAAAATAAAGACAGTGGAATATGTCCCAGATGAAAGAACAGAACGAAATCACAGCAAAAGAACTAAGTGAAACAGACATAAGTAATATGCTTAATAGAGAATTTAAAGTAATGATCATAAGATATTCACTGGACTTGAGAAAAGAGTGGACTACATCAGTGAGACCATTACAAAGAGATCAAAAAAGAACAAATCAGAGATGAAGAACAGAACTATGAAATTAAAAATACACTTGATAAAATAAATGCCATGCTAGAGGAAGGAGAATAATGAATTAATGGCCTGGAAGACAGAATAATGGAAAGCAGTAAAGCTGAGCAAATGAGAATAGACTTATAGAATTTAGAACGCCATAAAGCATAATAACATTGGCATTATAGGGAACCCAGAAAAGAGGACCAAAAAATTTTTTGAAGAAATAATACCTGAAAACTTCCTTAATCTGGGTAAGGAAACATAAATCCAGATCCAGGAGGCACAAAAACTCCGAACAAAATCAACCCAAGGAGAACCATGCCAAGACACACAATAATTAAAATAGCAAAGAGTAGTGATAAAACAAATTTGTTTTAAAGAAGCAGAAGACAGTTACATACAAGAAAAACCCAGTAAGTCTATCAGTGGATTTTTCAGCAGAAGTTTTGGAGACCAGAAGAAACTGGCATGAAAATTCAAAGTGCTAAATGGGAAAAATCTACAGCCAATAAAGTTCTATCCAATAAGGATATCATTCAGAATAGAAGAAGAGATAGAGAGTTTCTCAGACAGAAACTAAAGGACTTAATGACCATTAAACCAGCCCTACAAAAAATATTAAAAGGGATTCTTCAAGTGGAAAGGAAAGGCAGTAATTAAGAGTATAAGGAGTTGGAAGTAGTAAAAGTAGTATATCTGTAAAAATCAGTCAAGGAATTCACAAAACAAAAGGATGTGATATATGATACCACATCCCAAAATGGGGAGGGGTGATGAGTAAACAATATTGACTGCTATATGCAGAAGATGTTATCTATAAATCAAATGGTAACCACAAATAAAAAATCAGTAATAGATATGCAAAGAATAAAGAAAAAGGAATATATCACTAAAGAAAGCCACCAAACCATGACAGAGAGCAAGAAAAAAAAAATGATCAGAGAAAAACTACAAAACAACCATAAAACAAGTAACAAAGTGGAAATAAACTCATATCTATCAATAATTAGTAAATGGAAGGTGGAGGAGGAGTAAGAGACCTAAATATCTTCAGGTCCCAGGAGTTCAGCTAGATAGTTATCAAACCATTCTGAACACCTACAAACTCAACAGGAAATCAAAGAGAAGAGCAGCAATTCTAAGAACAGTAAAGCGACCACTTTCTGAAAGGTAGGATGAGAAGAGAGACCGCAGGGGGACAGACCAGCTTCCAGCAAGTGGAAGAGCAATGGAGCACAAAATCAGAACTTTTAGAAGTCTGCTCCACTGAGAGATGTCGCATGTCGCTCCAGAGGCTAAGCAGGGGTGAACACTCACTGGGACAGTGTGGTCTCAGAACTCAGAGTCACAGAAAGACTGAGGGTGCCTGAGTGTGGCAAAGCTGTCAGGTATTGGAGCGAGGGAGCCAGCTACAGAGCCAGAGCCAAGGAGTGAGCTCTCAGCTCGGGGTTACCTTAAACCATGATCTGAGGCACAGTCAGACCACCACTCTTTAAGCAGAGACCCCCACAAATGACAGACATGGAGAGACCCCCTCATTCTTCCTCCAGGAGGAGATGCACAGGAGCATGAGGCAGGAATCTTCTGGGTTTGGAGACTCCGAATGGGGCCAAGAACCAGAGATAGAAACACTCACTCACAGGCTGGGTGAGCACAGAGTGCGGCTGGAGACCAGGGAGATGGGAGGGATTGACTGCTTTTCTCTGAGGGTGCACTGAGGAATGGGGCCCCTAACTCTCAGCTACTATGTGGCCAGAGATTGGGAGGCCACCACCTTTATTCCCATCCTCCAAAGCTCTATAGAAAATGTTGAGGAACAAAAGCTCCCAAGAGTGAACCTGAGCAGATTACCTAACCTGTCCCTAGCAAGGACAGTGCAATTTCACCTTGGACAAAGACAGAGAATCAATTCAACAGTCCCCTCCCTCAGAAGATCAACAAGAACAACCACCCAAGAACAATTTCATTGATCAATGAGAACTGCAAAACTTCAGAGCTACAAAAATATAGCACGTAGAATTCATGGTTTTTTTTCCCAAGATTCTTCAGTATTTCAGAGTTAAATTTTTTAAATTTTATTTTTTTCCTGTTCTATCTTTTAATATTTCCTCTTTCCTATTTTAATATTTTTTAACTACGTTATCAATACCTTTTTAAAAATCTTTTAAAATTTTCATTTTTAGGGGGAGGAGTCAAGATGGTGGAGGAGTAGCAGCTGAGACGACATCAGGCAGCAGGAGATCAGCTAGATAGCCTATCAAACCATTCTGAACACCTACAAATCCAACAGGAGATCGAAGATAAGAAGAGCAACAATTCTAGAAACAGAAAATCGACCACTTTCTGAAAGGTAGTACCAGCGGAGAAGTGAATCCCACCCGATGGGAAGATAGACCCCGGGGGGAGGGGCTGGCTCCCGGCAAGCAGTGGAGCAACGGAGCACAAAATCAGGACTTTTAAAAGTCTGCTCCATGGAGGGACATCATTCCAGAGGCTAAACTGGGGTGAAGACCTTGCGGGGACAGCATAGCCTCAGGTCCCGTGGAGTCACAGAAGGATCGGGGGTGTCTGAGTGTCGCAGAGCTCACAGGTATTAGAGCGGGGAAGCCGGCTGCGGAGACAGAGCTGAGGAGTGAGCTCTCAACTTGGGGTTACCTAGAGCCGTAGTCTGTGACACGGGCCAGTGCTCTGTGCGTGGGGTCCCCACAAGATCCGGGGAGACTCCGACCTGGGAGAGCTCAGGGATCTGTAGGGTTTGGAGACTCCAGGCAGGGCTCTATTCCAGAGACAGAGATGCTTGGTCACAGGCTGGGTGACCTCAGAGCGCAGCCGGAGGCTGGGGAGACAGGATTGATTGAGCGCTTTTCTCTGAGGGCGCACTGAGGAGTGGGGCCTCGAGCTCTCGGCTCCTCTGGGCGGAGATTGGGAGGCCACTATGTTCATTCCTGTCCTCCGGAACTCTACGGAAAGCGTTCAGGGAACAAAAGCTCCCGAAAGCGAACCTGAGAGGATTACTTAGCCCGGCCCCTGGTAAGGGCGGTGCAATTCCGCCTGGGGCAGAGACACTTGAAAATCACTACAACAGGCCCCTCCCCCAGAAGATCAACAAGAAATCCAGCCAAGACCAAGTTCACATACCAAGGAGAACAGTGGAATTCCAGAGGACGAGAAAGCAAAGCATGGAATTCATGGCTTTCTCCCCATGAATCTTTAGTCTTGCAAAGTTAATTAATTTTTAAAATTTTTTTCTCTTCTGCTAATTTTTTTTAACATTTAACCTTTCCTCTATTAACATTTTTTAACTAGTTTATCTTTTTTTTTTTAATTTATTTATTTGAGAGAGAGACAGTGAGAGAGAGCATGAGAGGCTAGAAGGTCAGAGAGAGAAGCAGACTCCCTGTGGAGCTGGGAGCCCGATGCGGGACTTGATCCCGGAACTCCGGGATCATGACCTGAGCTGAAGGCAGCTGCTTAACCAACTGAGCCACCCAGGCGCCCTTAACTAGTTTATCTTAATACCTTCCTTAAAAAATATCTTTTTTGAACCTTCATTATTCTAACCTTCATTGTATCTAACTTTATCCTTTGTATACACATAGGATTTTTTTCTTCTAAAAAATTTGGGATACAACTTCTTCTAAAAGATCAGATAGAAAGTGAGGGGGTGGAAAACATTTCACCATGCTAATGGACATCAGAAGAAAGCTGGGGTGGCAATCCTTATATCAGATCAATTAGATTTTAAGCCAAAGACTATAATAAGAGATGAAGAAGGACACTATATCATACTCGAAGCGTCTGTCCAACAAGAAGATCTAACAATTTTAAATATCTATGCCCCTAACATGGGAGCAACCAACTATATAAACCAATTAATAACAAAATCAAAGAAACACATTGACAACAATACAATAATAGTAGGGGACTTTAACACTCCCCTCACTGAAATGGAAAGATCATCCAAGCAAAAGATCAACAAGGAAATAAAGGTCTTAAATGAAACACTGGACTAGATGGACATCACAGATATATTCAGAACATTCCATCCCAAAGCAACAGAATACACATTCTTCTCTAGTGCCCATGGAACATTCTCCAGAATAGATCACATCCTGGGTCATAAATCAGGTCTCAACCGGTATCAAAAGATTGGGATCATTCCCTGCCTATTTTCAGACCACAATGCTCTGAAGTTAGAACTCATAACAAGAGGAAATTTGGAAAGAGCCCAAATACATGGAGACTCAACAGCATCCTTCTAAAGAATGAATGGGTCAACCAGGAAATTAAAGAAGAATTGAAAAAAATTATGGAAACAAATGATAATGAAAACACAACGGTCCAAAATCTGTGGGACACAGCAAAGGCAGTCCTGAGAGGAAAATATATAGCGATACAAGTCTTTCTTGAGAAACAAGAAAGGTCTCAAATACACAACCTAACCCTACACCTAAAGGAGCTCGAGAAAGAACAACAAAGAAAGCCTAAACCCTGCAGGAGAAGAGAAATAATAAAGATCAAAGCAGAAATCAATGAAATAGAAACCAAAAAAAACAATAGAACAAATCAACAAAACTAGGAGCTGGTTCTTTGAAAGAATTAATAAGATTGATAAACCCCTGGCCAGACTTATCAAAAAGAAAAGAGAAAGGACCCAAATAAATAAAATCGTGAATGAAAGAGGAGAGATCACAACCAACACCAAAGAAATACAAATAATCATAAGAACATATTATGAGCAACTCTATGCCAACAAATATGACAATCTGGAAGAAATGGATGCTTTCCTAGAGACATATAAACTGCCAAAACTGAACCAGGAAGAAATAGAAAACCTGAATAGACCCATAACCAGTAAGGAGATTGAATCAGTCATCAAAAATCTCCAAACAAACAAAAGCCCAGGGCCAGATGGCTTCCCAGGGAAATTCTACCAAACATTTAAAGAAGAATTAATTCCTATTCTCCTGAAACTGTTCCAAAAAAATAGAAATGGAAGGAAAACCTCCAAACTCATTTTATGAGGCTAGCATCACCTTGATCCCAAAACCAGACAAGGATCCCATCAAAAAAGAGAATTACAGACCAATATCCTTGATGAACACAGATGCAAAAATTCTTGCCAAAACACTAGCCAATAGGATCCAATTGTACATTAAAAGGATTATTCACCACTACGAAGTGGGATTTATTCCAGGGCTGCAAGTTTGGTTCAACATCCGCAAATCAATCAGTGTGATACAGTACATTAACAAAAGAAAGAACAAGAACCATATGACACTCTCAATAGATGCTGAAAAAGCATTTGACAAAGTACAGCATTCCTTCCTGATCAAAACTCTTCAAAGTGTAGGGATCCAGGGCACATACCTCAATATTATCAAAGCCATCTATGAAAAACCCACCGCAAATATCATTCTCAATGGAGAAAAACTGAGAGCTTTTCCGCTAAGGTCAGGAACACAGTATGGATGTCCGTTATCACCACTGCTATTCAACATAGTACTAGAAGTCCTAGCCTCAGCAATCAGACAACAAAAAGAAATTAAAAGCATACAAGTTGGCAAAGAAGAAGTCAAACTATCAGTCTTTGCAGGTGATATGATACTATATGTGGAAAACCCAAAGGGCTCCACTCCAAAACTGCTAGAGCTCGTACAGGAATTCAGTAAAGTGTCAGGATATGAAATCAATGCACAGAAATCAGTTGCATTTCTTTACACCAACAACAAGACAGAAGAAAGAGAAATTAAGGAGTCAATCCCATTTACAATTACACCCAAAACCATAAGATACCTAGGAATAAACCTAAGGAAAGAGGCAAAGAATCTATACTCAGAGAACTATAAAGTACTCATGAAAGAAATTGAGGAAGACACAAAGAAAAGGAAAAATGTTCCATGCTCATGGATTGGAAGAACAAATATTGTGAAAATGTCTATGCTACCTAAAGCTATCTACACATTCAATGCAATGCCTATCAAAATCCCATCCAATTTTTTCAAAGAAATGGAACAAATGATCCTAAAATTTATATGGAACCAGAAAAGACCTTGAATAGCCAAAGGAATATTGAAAAAGAAAGCCAAAGTTTGTGGCATCACAATTCCAGACTTCAAGCTCTACTACAAAGCTGTCATCATCAAGACAGTATGGTACTGGCACAAAAACAGACACAGAGATAAATGGACCAGAATAGAGAGCCCAGAAATAGACCCTCAACTCTATGGTCAACTAATCTTCAACAAAGCAGGAAAGAATATCCAATGGAAAAAAGACAGCCTCTTCAACAAATGGTGTTGGGAAAATTGGACAGCCACATGCAGAAAAATGAAATTGGACCATTTCCTTACACCACACATGAAAATAGACTCAAAATGGATGAAGGACCTCAACGTGAGAAAGGAATCCATCAAAATCCTTGAGGAGAACACAGGCAGCAACCTCTTCGACCTCAGCTGCAGCAACTTCTTCCTAGGAACAACACCAAAGGCAAAGGAAGCAAGGGAAAAAAATGAACTATTGGGACTTCGTCAAGATCAAAATCTTTTGCACAGCAAAGGAAACAGTCAACAAAACCAAAAGACAACTGACAGAGTGGGAGAAGATATTTGCAAATGACATATCACTTAAAGGGCTAGTATCCAAAATCTATGAAGAGCTTAACAAACTCAACACCCAAAGAACAAATAATCCAATCAAGAAATGGGCAGAGGACATGAACAGACATTTCTGCAAAGAAGACATCCAGATGGCCAACAGACACATGAAAAAGTGCTCCACATCACTGGGCATCAGGGAAATACAAATCAAAACCACAATGAGATACCACCTCACACCAGTCAGAATGGCTAAAATGAACAAGTCAGGAAATGACAGATGCTGGCAAGGATGCAGAGAAAAGGGAACCCTTCTACACTGTTGGTGGGAATGCAAACTAGTGTAACCAATCTGGAAAACAGCATGGAGGTTCCTCAAAAAGTTGAAAATAGAGCTACCTTATGACCCAGCAATTGCACTACTGGGTATTTACCCTAAAGATACAAACGTAGTGATCCGAAGGGGCACGTGCACCCGAATGTTTATAGCAGCAATGTCCACAGTAGCCAAGTTATGGAAAGAACCTAGATGTCCATCAACAGATGAATGGATAAAGAAGAAGTGGTATATATATACAATAGAATACTATGCAGCCTACAAAAGAAATGAAATCTTGCCATTTGTGACGACATGGATGGAACTAGATGGTATTATGCTTAGTGAAATAAGTCAATCAGAGAGAGACAACTATCATATGATCTCTCTGATATGAGGAAGTAGAGATGCAATGGGGGTGGGAGTTAAGGGGGTAGGAAAAGAATAAATGAAACAAGATGGGATCGGGAGGGAGACAAACCAAAAGAGACTCTTAATGTCATAAAACAAACTGGGGGGGGGGGGAGTTGTCAGGAGAGGGGGGTGGGTTTAAATTATTTGTTTATTTAAAAAAAAAAAGAATTACCAAGATTTTTTTTTCTAAGAGAAATAAAAGAAAGAAAGAAAGAGAGAGAGAGAGAGAGAAGCAAAGCAATGTGAAGAGAAGTGTGTTGAAAGTGAGCAGAGGCATCAGAGGCAAATTGAAGGAGAGCCCACTGGCTATGACAAAGGAGAATTTTTAGATGATTACAGGCAGTTTTGGCTGGAATTTATGCACTTACTGGTTTGAAAGTGCTTGGAAGAAAATCAGCACCCTGTTATTACTAAAAATAAATAAATAAATAAAACTATGAGATGTGAGCCAACAGCACAAAGTACTAATTGTGAATACCTAGAAATGTGCCTAATTTTTCAGTTGAGAGTAATGTGGAAGAGGTCTAGTGGAATGCATATTTTCAGAATCTCGTACTTTTTTTCAGTGTCCTCACTTTTCCTCAAGTGAAAGTACATTTAAGCCATTGTTTTAAAGGAAAGTATTTTCTTGTTAAAATATATATTTTCCCCACTTTCCATATCAGCATAGTGTATGCTTGAATATATGAATATTTGGCTTTTGTTTTCTCCCTTTTTTTTTTTCAGAAAAAAACTATATTGGTTTTATTTTTTTATTTTTTATTGTGTTATATTAGTCACTTTATAACACATCATAAGTTTTTGGTGTAGTGTACCATGATTCATTGTTTGCATAAAACACCCAGTGTTCCATGCAATCCATGCTCTCCTTAATACCCATCACCAGGTTCACCCATCCCACCACCACCCCTTCTAAAACCTCATTTGTTTCCCAGAGGTTTTTTTCCCAGAGTTTGTTTCCCAGAGATTATTGTTTCCCATAATCTCTTGTGGTTTTTCCACCACTCTGATTTCTCCCCCTTCATTTTACCCTTCTCCTAATGTCCTCCAAGCTATTCCTTATGTTCCATAAATAAGCGAAACCATATGATAATTGACTTTCTCTGACTTATTTCACTCAGCATAATCTCCTCCAGTCCCATCCACACTGATGCAAAGGTGGGTATTCATCCTTTCTGATGGCTGAGTAATATTCCATTGTGTATATGGACCATATCTTCTTTATCCATTCATCTGTTGAAGGGCATCTCAGCTCCTTCCACATTTTGGCTCTTGTGGCCATTGCTGCTATGAACATTGGGATGCATGTGACCCTTCTTTTCACCACATCTGCATCTTCAGGGTAAATACCCAGTAGTGCAATTGCAGGTTCATATGGTAGCTCCATTTCTAACTTTTTGAGGAACATCCACACTATTTTCCAAAGTGGCTGCACCAATTTGCATTCCCACCAACTGTGTAAGAGGGTTCCCTTTCCCCACAACCTCTCCAACATTTGTTTTTTCTTGCCTTGTCGATTTTTGCCATTCTAACTGGTGTAAGGTGGTATCTCAATGTAGTTTTGATCTGAATTTTCCTGATGGCTAATGATGATGAACACTTTTTCCTCTGTCTCTGAGCCATTTGTATGTCTTCTTTGGAGAAGTTTCTGCTCATGCCTTCTGCCCATTTTTTGACTTGATGATCTGTGTTTTGGATGTTGAGTTTGAGAAGTTCTTTATAGATCTTGAGCATCAGCCCTTTATCTATAGTGTCATTTGCAAATATCTTCTCCCATTCCATGGGTTGCCTCTTTAATTTGTTGACTATTTCCTTTGCTGTGTAGAAGCTTTCAATCTTGATGAAGTCCCAAAAGTTCATTTTCGTTTTTGTTTCCCTTGCTTTTGGAGATGTGTATTGAAAGAAGTTGCTGTGGCTGATGTCAAAGACGTTAATGCCTATGGTCTCCTCTAGGATTTTGATGGATTCCTATCTCACATTGAGATCTTTCAATCATTTATAGTTTACCTTTGTGTATGGTGTAAAAGAATGGTCCAGTTTCATTCTTCTGTATATAGCTGTCCAGTTTTCCCAGCACCATTTATTGAAAAGACTGTCTTTTTTCCATTGGATATTTTTTCCTGCTTTGTTGAAGATTAGTTGACCATAGATTTGAGAGTCCATATCTGGGCTCTCTATTCTATTCCATTGGTCTATGTGAAGATATCTTTGACCAAATTGTAGCTAAGAACTTCCCTAATCTGGGGGATGAAACTAGTAATTGTGTCCTAGAGGCAGAGAGGACACCCCTCAAGATCAGTGAGGGCAGATCCACCCCCAGCATATCATAGTAAAACTCGTAAATCTTAGAACCAAGGAAACCATTTTAAGGGCAGTTAGAGGGAAGAGATTCTTTATGTACAGAGGGAGAAACATTAGAATAATGTCAGACCTGTCCACAGAGACCTGGCAAGCCAGAAAAGGCTGGCAAGGCATATATAGGGTACTAAATGAGAAGAACATGCAGCCAAGAATTCTTTATCCAGCAAGGCTGTCATTCAGAACAGATGTAGAGATAAGAAGCATCCAGGACCAGCAGAGACTGAAAGAATATGTAACCACTAAGTTGGCCTTGCAAGAACTATTAAGGGGGATTCTATAAAAGAAGAAAGACCCCAAGAGTGATACAGAACAGGGATATACAGAGACAATCCATAGAAACAAGGAACTCACAGGCAACATGATGACAATAAAATCTTATCTATCAATAATCACTCTCAGGGGTGCCTGGGTGGCTCAGTGGGTTAAAGCCTCTGCCTTCAGCTCAGGTCATGGTTCCAGAGTCCTGGGATCGAGCCCCACATCGGGCTCCCTGCTCGGCTTGGAGCCTGCTTCCCCTCCTCTCTCTGCCTGCCTCTCTGCCTGCTTGTGATCTCTGTCTGTCAAATAAATAAATAAAATATTTAAAAATAATAATAATCACTCTCAATGTGAATGGCCTAAATGCTCCCATAAAATGACACAGGGTTGCAGACTGGGTAAAAAGACAGGACCCATCCATATGCTGCCTACAAGAGACTCATTTTGAGCATAAATATATAGACAGAAAGTGAAGGGATGGAAAACTATCATTCCAACAGACCTCAAAAGAAAGTTGGGATAGCAATTCTCAGACAAACTAGATTTTAAGCTAAAGACTGTAGTTAGAGATACAGATGGTTTTCTTTCGCTACAGCGTCTCTGGTAGATGAACCGTGTCTTTAAAAAACATTTTCTCTTTCACTTAAAAATACAGACAAAAAATACACTACAAAATCTCTTTCAAACAACTGTAGAGTTTTATTTTTCTGTTTGCCTTCTTCCTCTTCTAAACCTAGGTGTTACTACGCATACCTCCATCTGCCTCGCAAAACTGAAGATCTGGTACACTCACTCCTCTCATAGGTATTTGGCAAAACTCAGAGAGAAGCCTGTGTTTTTTCACAAGCCACCTTGGGCATTCTCTGCATCCCCACAGGCAAGGTGGGCCTGTACTTGGGTTTTCCCACTCCTCCACTCCCTATGACACCAGCTGATCTTCTGGTAGTGGAAGAGGCAAAGAAGGCTCTTTTCTATAAGCACAAAGTTTGGTCAGAAAGAAAGGCAGTATCCACAGAGCAGTGTCTCCTTGGTGACAGAAAAGACAGGGAATGGAGAGATGCTGTTGAAAATAAATGCTTGAGAACAAAAAATAAATTCAAGCACCCAGGCAACCAGGAGGCAAGTCAGCGGGCTGTGGGCTAAGCTGAATTAGGAAATTAAGAATCAGGATAGCAAAAAAGAAGAAGGAGAAAGAGAAGGAGAAGGAGAATTAGGAGATAGTAGTGAACACACTGCTGGGCTTAGTCTCAAGAGTCAACATTTGCACAGAAAACCCGGTCCAGTTTATTATCAGCTCTGACCCCAGAGTCAGACCCCAGAAGTCTCTGTTTAAAACAAAAGACTGAGCTTTCCTGCCTGACCTGGGAACTATGTACCTATGAACCCCAGATCGCATCTCAGCTGCCTGATACCCAGTGTTGGGGGATAACATTTTTAGGAATTAATTCAGGTTTGTCCCCTTCCCTTGTTTAAAAATCACACAGACATTTTTAAACAAATTAGTCAGGAGAATATATAAAAATTTTACTCAATCTTGTTTCAAGAGGAAAGTCCTAGAACAGACCAACTCATTAGAAAATAGAAGGGCTAAATCAGTAGAGTAACACTACTGATGTTGTTGACCTGATGATTCTTCACCCGGCAGGGGAGGGCTGTCCTGCACGTTATATGACATTTGACAGTATCCCTGGGCTCTACACACTAGATGCTAGTAGCAACCCCCACTCTCCTCACCTGGTTGTGACAACAAAAATGTTTCCAGACATTGCCATCTGTTCCCCAGGAGGCAAAATTGCCTCTGGCCAAAAAGCAGAGGTTTACATTATTATTGGTTGGCTAAAATCAAAAAGAAAAGAATGGGTGGTAAAGCTTATTAAATTCTTAACAACTATCAGCTGGGTATGTAGGTGACTAGGTTCCCAGAATGAGTTTTTTAATCCCACTAAAATTCCCCAGGAAATGGCTTAAACATTTTATCAGGAATGTTATTTTTTTCTCTCTGTGAACTACATCACAGAGAAGCTCTGTCCCAGATCAGATCAGATTTGGGACAACATCCATAACACACTTTTTTATATTCATTAGTCTCTCCCCAAGCACTTAGGCAAACACAGTGACAGTTTTTCTTATGTGCTGCTCCTAAAGGGAGAGAGATACAGCATGGAAAAACATCAAGCAGACTAATTTCTAAATATTATTATTAAATGCCTAGCAGGAGCAATCATGGGAAAGTTAAAGTAGAAAAGCCAGACTTTCTATTACAAGAAGCAGGCCTTTTAAAAGACCAAAAAGATGTTGAGCACAAAGTTTGAGAATCTGGAGCAGAGTAGAAAAAAAATGCAAAATACAGTGTTTACACACAGGAAAATATAATGGTCAGAATACAGAGAAAGAATCAGACGCAGGTAGTTATCTAAAAAGATTCTATTCCTGACCCCAACCAGAGTCAAAACACAGATACTGGAGAGGGGGCAGTGCATCAAAAGAAGCATCTAGATTCCCGAGAGCAATGAGGGCAGGTATAAACAGATAGAGGAACTAAGTGACCCATGACACTCCCAGCCCAACTGGTCTCCATCAGCCCCCCAGGAGCATGGGGTCAGCAGGCACTGAGAAGAGAGCTGAGTGCCAGCAGCCAGTTTATGGAGAGGAAGATGGTACTGAACAGGGGCAAAGTGACCCTCTAGCAGAGAGCTAGAGAATCGACCACTCAAATCAAGGTTTAAATGAGAGTCACAGCTGAATTTGGGGCAATTTACAGCCCCACCGAAAGCCTGGATAGGCTCTGTCTTTGGGCCATCTAGAACAAGTAGTGGGTTACAACAGCAGTGGGCACACCTATAGTAGATGTAGCAAGAGCAGAGGTGCCAGAGAGAAGAAAGGGGGAAGGCGACAGGTCTCAAAAAGTACTGCTTCATGACAAGAGCAAAAGAGAGCCCTGAACTCTCCTGACAGAGTATACTCACTCTTTGTCCTTCCTTCCTAAGAAACTCAGGAAGCTGCATCTCATTTAAACACTAGCCAAAAAAAAAAAAAATGCAATTCAATTTCCTGTAAAGTTATTATAAACTAAAGTGAGGTAAGAGCAGAACAATGCCGCAGCACCAAAAGCATTTGGAAATACACATACAATACAAATGTATTTATAACATTTTAAAGCATTAAAAGAATTCAAGACAATTATAGAAGCTATAAAAGAACAGCATATATCAGAGTTTTTCAAATCTTAAAAATGAGATGGTTGGAAAAAAGGGAGCTAACAGAGGAAAAATTAGAACTACTAATAATAAAGCATGTCGGGAATTAAGACATACATAAGCACAAATAATATTACCATACAAGAAATAGCAGAGTAGAAGAAGAAAATTTTAAGAACTAAAAGGAAGGGACACCTGGGTGGCTCTGTTGGTTAAGCGGCTGACTCTTGATTCTGGCTGAGGTCCTATCTCAGGTTATTGGGATCAAGCCCCAGGTCAGGCTCCCCACTCAGCAGGGAGTCTGCTTCTGGATTCTCCCTCTCCTCTGCCCTTCCCCCAGCTCATGCTCCTGTGTGCATTCTCTCTTTCTCTCTCTCTCAAATAAATCTTTAAAAAGGAGAAGGAGAAAAAAAGTTTTTTAAAAGAGAAAGTTAGATATAAAAGAGAAAGATAGATATAGAGGAAAGGCAAAGAAACTTCAGCATATATGCAATAGGAGTCACCAAGTGATCTGCAATTAAATGTTCCCTGAAATAGAAGAAAAATTGAATCTACATATTTAAAGGGCATTTTGCATACCTGCAAAAAGATCAAACCAGACAGTTGATATCAAAACGTTGTCTAGTAAAACTATTGAACATTTGAAAAAGAAAAGAGAAGATATTTAGGCAAACAGATTTAGCGACTTAAAAAAGAAGAAAAAATAAGATTGACATTATATTTTACAACAGCAGTAGTTTATGCCAGGAAGAAAATGGAGTAAAATATTTAAATTGCTTAAGAACATGTGAGCCATTAGGTCATGATCTCACGGTCATGGAATCAAGCCCTGTGTGAGGCTCTGCACTCAAAAGACTGGCCATCAGGGAGATTCAAATCAAAACCACATTGAGATACTACTTTACACCAGTTAGAATGGCCAAAATTAACAAGACAGTAAACAACGTGTGTTGGAGAAGATATGGAGAAAGGAGAGCCCTCTGACACTGTTGGTGGGAATGCAAGTTGGTGCAGCCACTTTGGAAAACAGTGTGGAAATTCCTTAAGAAATTAAAAATAGAGCTTCACTATGACCCTGCAATTGCATTACTGGATATTTCCCCCAAGATACAGATGTAGTGAAAAGAAGGGCCATCTGTACCCCAATGTTCATAACAGCAATGGCCACAGTCACCAAACTGTGGAAAGAACCAAGATGCCCTTCAATGGACGAATGGATAAGGAAGATGTGGTCCATATACACTATGGAGTATTATGCCTCCATCAGAAAGGATGAATACCCAACTTTTGTATCAACATGGACGGGACTGGAAGAGATTATGCTGAGTGAAATAAGTCAAGGAGAGAGAGTCAATTATCATATGGTTTCACTTATTTGTGGAGCATAAGGAATAACACAGAAGACATGGGGAGATGGAGAGAAGGGAGTTGGGAGAAAGTGGAGGGGGAGCAGAACCACGTGAGACTGTGGACTCTGAAAAACAATCTGAGGGTTTTGGAGGGGTGGGGGATGGGAGCTTGGGTGAGCCTGGCGGTGGGTATTATGGAGGGCACGTATTGCATGGAGCACTGGGTGTGATGCATAAACAATGAATTCTGGAACACTGAAAAGAAAATAAATAAATAAATAGAGAGTCCACTTGAGGTTTCTATCTCTTCCTCTCCTTTTGCCCCTCCCCAAGCTTGGGTACACACTTTCTGTCTGTCTCTCTAAAATAAATAAATAAATCATTTAAAAAAAAAAAAGAAAGAAAATGTGAGCCACGTCATTTATATCCAAACTGACCTTGAAGTATGAAGTCCACAGGAAATCTACTGTGAACATGTAATGACAGAATGAATTTTGTTCCCATCATCACTTCCTAAGAACTCGCCTAGAAAATGAGGTTTTCTAGAATCTGGAGAGGTATTAGCAAAATGAATGTTGTTGAACGTTAACATGTACTCTCCTGTAGAACTGATTTTAGTTTAATTGTTATATGATACCATAAATTTTTACTTAAGTTCTTTTTGCTTACATAAGTAGCTTTCCCACTGATTCTTTTGGGCTCTGTAGATATATAATCATATCCACTGCAAACAGAGATAATTTTATTTCTTCATTTCAATTCTTACACCTCTAATTACTTTGTCAGGTCTAAATGCATTGCCTACCACCTCCAGCATAGTGTAGGATGTTTGCCTTGTCATTTTTTTTTAAGATTTTATTTATTTATTTGTCAGAAAGTGAGCACAGGCAGACAGAGTGGCAGGCAGAGGCAGAGAGAGAAGCAGGCTCCCCGCAGAGCAAGGAGCCCGATTCGGGACTCGATCCCAGGACACTGGGATCATGACCTGAGCCGAAGGCAGCTGCTTAACCAACTGAGCCACCCAGGTGTCCCTGCCTTGTCATTTTAGCAATAAATCCTCTAATGGTTCCCCATTGAGTAACCCTGACTTTAGGTGGAGGTAGATATTTTACCTTATTCAGAAAGTATCCACCATTTTCTCTTTTATTGAACTATAGTTGAATTTTGTCAAATTTTCTGCCTCTATGGAAATGGTCCTATGATTTCTCTCCTTATTAAAATGATGATGATATTAGCTGATTTTCTTATGTTGAGCTTTTAGATTGCAGGAAAACTACTTCATTTGGTCATACTGTTTTTATTAATGGGCTAATAGATTCCTAAAATTTTATTTAGAACATTTTAATTTGATCACTATAACGAGACTGGCCAGTTTTATTTTGGGGTGCAAATTCTGTCAGTTGATTTTTTTCTTGAGTATAGTTGACACACAATGTTACATTAATTTCAAGTATACAAAACTTTGTTGGGTTTTGAGACCAATTTACTTCATAGAAAGAATTTGAAAGACTCATTTTTCAACCATGCTCTGAAATAGTTTAAATACTATTAGGATAACTGATCTTTAAAGTTTTAGTAAATTCCCATGTTAAACCATCTGAGCTTTATAATGGAGTGCTCTTTGGTTTTTACGTTTCAACTCTGTTAATTGGTCTATTTAGGCATTCCACATCTACTAGAAAATTGCATCACACCAGAAAATTATGCATTTTAAATTTCTTTGTAGAGAGTTGTGCAAAGCAGTCTTTCTTCCTAACCTCTACTTTATGACTTCCAATTTTGTGTATATTTAAGTTTCCTCTTTAATTTCTTTGTTAGTTTGGCCAGTGGTTTGTCAATTTTGCTAATTTTTTTTCCCAAAGAACCAATTTTTGGACTGATTAATTCTCCCTTTTTGTTTTACTTTGTATTCTAATTCATTATTTTCCATTTCTATCCTTAATACTTTCTTCCTTCTGCTTTATTTCTTTGTAGCTCTTTTTCTAGATTTCTGTGTATATTTTACTTTCATGTTGTCCTGTTCTCAACTTCTATTGTCCTGTTTTGATATATTAATGGCTATAGAACCTTCTGTTGTCCGTTTCTGATATATTAATGACTGTGGGACCACATTCTGGAGATCTAACCTGATACAGCAACTAAAGAATATTACAAACACAACCTAGGGAGGGGTGAAATGGAGTGACAACCATGCCATTATGCAGCCATGAAAATAAATGAGTTAAATCTATATAGGTTGCCTGGTAAGAACTTCCATAAAGATTTGTTTAGTAAAAAAAGGAAGATATATAAATGACTATGTAGTTTTCTCTAAAATAAACAGTTACAAGCCTTTAAATACATACTCAAATATGATTACATGTCAATGAAAAAGGACTGGAGGGATAAAACATTAGTTATTTGAGGGAGAAAGGAGAGCATATGAAGTTAAGAATGCATACAGAAAAATGCCTTTAAAATGTGATGAAGAAAAATAACATGATTGTCTTTAAGATAAATTATAAATATGGGAAAATATAAAGAGAGACAAAAATGATGGTCACTACTACGTTAAATCCCGATAGCTCAAAATGGTGTGATTTTAGGTGTTTTTAACTTTTTCTTTACATTTATTATATTTAAAGAAAAATAGCAAAAAATCTTTATGATGAGGAAAGCCTCTCACACTTACACTCATCCTAATTGATCCTCATTTCCACCAATATATATTTCCATATTTTTTAGAAACTTTTATTTTCCACATAGATTTAAAATCTCCCAAAAAGAAGCTGATTTTCCACCCGACATGATGAGGGCTAATAGCTTTGCAGCAAATGGTGTGAGTGATATTTTTCATTTTTGTCAGGAAAACCATGAAGATTTGGGAAGTGATTTAACAATGACATTTATTTTTAAAGTAAATATTGTGTAGGGATGAGTAATCCTTCCACTAATCTCAAAAATGCTTAGAAATATACTAGAGTTCCATGAAAACTGGAATTCCACAATTTTAGAACAGTATGGTAAATTTAAAAAGATTCAGAGAAGCCTCAGAATGATCCCTGAAAGATCTGAAAAATAAAATTTATGGGGCAAAATTGGAAGACAGAATTGTCCAGCAGAGTAGTTTAAGGGAAACTGCATAATCATTTTCATGTCTATAAAAGCCCCTTATGCAGAAGAAGGAGGCCAGCTGCTTCCAATATCCATTAATGATTAACCAGAAGTTTGGGAGGGGGGTGATGGGGGAGTATTGCAGCAGATGAAACTCTGGCTAACTACAAAGACCCCAGTGGCAAGATTTGTCAAAGGGGATGAGTTCCTAAGAGGGATTGTGGGATTGCTTTTTTCTTCTCCTAAGGGGCACTTCCCTCATCTGTCTGGAATGGTTTAAATGCAATCCAGCCTCGAGAGAGGTGAACGCCTTCATGACTTACTGCTGCTCTTGTGCTGTATATCAAAGACAAATTTGAACAAGGGTAAATTTAAAGCTAAAACAATTACATTCCCTTCCATCATTCTCCACCCCAGTGTCCAATAATGGAATATTTACTGAAAAGTTTATGAGGCAGCATGGCAAAGATTGGCTCCAGCAAGGCAATTCGACAGAGAATGGGCCAGGGAAGAGCATAAAACTGGCTCCACCACACACGATTTCGACAAAGAAATTTCACTGTGTCCTGTAAACCTAACTAAAATGTTTTTGTTCCTAAACAATTCGTTTTACTTTGGACCATTCTATTGACAGAGGATCTTACAAGCAGCTGTAGAGTTGTCTTCTTTGCAGGACAATGATCTTATTTCACAATAGTATCTCATAAATAGTTGCTTGCTTTTATCATTTGTATCCTGAATATTATTCAAGTAACAATGAAGAAAACACCGAAGATTACTCCGTTAATATGGGATAAGGATCAAGGATTCTCCACCAAGTAATGCAGAAAAACATAAAAATCAGACTGAGAAATTTGTGGACAGACATAAAATGTTGGAAATAGGCAGTGGTTTGGGGGGAGGGGTTTTTGGCAGTTTTTAACGGACCTGAATTTTTTAATAATTTTTAAATAATGTTTTTAAAATTTTAATTGTGGTAAAAAGCAAAATTTATCATCTTACCCATTTTTTTAAAGATTTTATTTATTTTTATTTTTGGAAGAGAGAGAGGGATTGAGCGTGCACACAAACAGAGAGGAGGGACAGACGGAGAAGCAGACTCCCCACTGAGCAGGCAGCCCCATGAGGGACCAAATCCCAGGACCCTGGGATCAAGACCTGAGCTGAAGGCAGAGGCTTAACCAGCTCAGCCACCCAGGCGCCACCTGTTTTTAAGTGTACAGTTCAGCAATATTAAGTTTACTCACATTGCTGTGTAACAGATCTCTAGAACTTTCTCGTCTTTGCAAAACAAAGTCTATTTCCATGAAACAAAAACTCCCAATTTTTCCCTTCCCCTAGTCCCTGGCAATCACCATTCATTGTTTGTGTGTTTGACTCTTTGGATGCTTCATATAAGTAGATTCATATAATATTTGTCCTTTTGTAACTGGCTGATTTCACCCAACACGATGCTCCCAAGGTTCATTCGTGGCGTAGTGTATGGCAGGATTTCCGTCTTCTAAGGCTGAGCGGTGTTCCACTAAATGTGTGTACCACCCTTCGTAAACACGTTTATCTGTGGATGGACGCATGGATACGGGTCCTAGTTTGTTTGTTTTTTTAATGTAACACAAAGTATTTTAAGAAATAGGTGAGTTATTGTGCTATTATCCTTCAGCTCCAAACCCACCCTTTTATGCTGCTTCAGGCAAATGGGGCTCTGGCTGTAAGTCCAATTTCTGCTGTACCCGCTGACTCCCCGTTAGGCTCTGTCAGTAGGGTTGCTGGATGGAGCATGCTTGGCTGGAGAAGGAGGGAAGGACTTGTGCCTTCCTGGCCCTTATGGCTCTGTACACTTGCGTCCCGGTGTCACCCCAGCAGCATTCTTCACCTGGCCGGGCAATTGCTTCCGGTGCTATCTCAGCAACTGAAGGCCATTTGCAGGTTTTCTAACACCTGGCAGCCAGCCTCATCTCACTTCCCCAGGGCACCAACACCAGCCATGGCTGAATCCCCTTCCAGCTGCCTAAGTCGCACCTCTCTTCACCCCTTCTCTGAGTTTCTGCCTTTTGGTCATTTCCACCAGAGGACCCGAGGCCCTGGCTTTGGTTAAGGGTGGCAGCTGCTTCCTGCTGTTGCTCTAGAGACGTCAGTATTCTCTTCTCACCTGGCCAGTTACACAGTTTGCCTTTATACCTACTTTATACCTACCTACTTACCGACTCTCTGTACCTGAGCAGACACGGAAATCATGCAACAAAAAAATGCTACCTGAAATCCAAGCATGGCCATGGTGAAATAACGGAGCACATCTATTGGGTCATTCCGAACATCAAAATGTAGATTACAGGACAGTACGGTAAGCTGTGTTGAAAAGAAACGCAGCTTGGTATGGGTGGGCGAGAGCAGGACCACTTAACCCTGAGAGGAATCGTAGGGAAAGCTGAGGCAGGAGACAACATACCTGTCTGTGAACGAACACTGGGGAAGGGCTGGTTCTGGCCTCAAGGCTCTCCTCTTAGATGAGCAGCCTGCACCGTGCTCTCCACTCTGGATGCTTCTCACGGTCATCCACAGAGTTAAACAAAAAGTGCACATGTGTCCTATCTCCTTTACCTTCTGAGGTCCTCAAAGGAGCAACAAGGGTGCTAGGTGTCTCGATCCGCTAAGTGTTGGGCTCTTGTTTCGGCTCAGGTCATGATCTCAGTGTCCTGGGATTGAGCCCTGCTTCAGGCTCCCCACTCAGTGAGGAGTCTGCTTAGGATTCTCTCTCTCTTCCTCTCCCTCTGCCCCTCTTCCTGCTCACACAGGCTCTCCCTCTAAAATAAATCTTAGAAAGAGAAAGAAAGGAGCAACAAGGGAAATTGTGTCTTGCCTTTCACTCTACAACCCTTCCAGCACTGACGAGGGCCTAGCCAGTGGGGATTTAGTTATTGATCATCTACAGTCTTGGCCTCTGTTTACCACAGAATTCATTCATACGGGAGTCATAGGTGAGCTGCGGTGGAGGTAAGTCCATGAGTGCTCATGGAAAAATTAACATGGCCTGCACAAGGGCTATGTGCCAGCCGTTTTCCTAATTGCTTCGTGTCCCTTAACTCCAGTTCTTCAACAATGTCCTTATTATCGTGGCTATCATTAGGGGAATGCTCACAGAAATGAGGCTTGCAGAGAGTTAAGGAGCTTGCCCAGTGTCCTATACACAGGATCTAAGTTTTGTCCAATGCAGGGCCTATGGAGCTCCCTACGGCCCCACACTAGTGCCCATTTTTACGAAAGCAAATAAAATTTTACCAGAGTATTCCTACCAACTTAATTTCTACTATACTATTTCAGACATAATATTTAAGAAATAAAAATCTATTGTTTGCCTTTATATATTAAGAGGCTCTTCCTTGGAAGTAAAAACCATTCGTATTTGATAATAGTATGTATAAATGTAAAGCGATTTATACACTAAACTTTTGCAAGACTACCGGCACCATTCTGGCAATAATATTCTGGTAGGACTCGGTTTTTTTTAAAAAGTGTGCATGTATACTATAACCATGTGATCCCACCTCTAGGGATATATCCCAGAGAAAATATCACATCACCTAGTCCAGAAGAATTTTCTCTGCAGTTTTGTAGTTGACGATCACAAGCAGTCCTGGCGCCCATACTAGGGGAGCAGACTGGTAAAATGTGATGCATGCATGTTATTTTTATGCTGGAAAGATTTTTTTTAAAAATCTTATTCCCCAGACTCTCTTGCAGCTAGTACTCTGGATCTGACTGAGGCTACTGTCAGATGTACTTTCACAGCATTTGGACGGCAGCAAGGAGGCACAGCCTGGGATTCTGCTGCTTCCGCTGGCTCTGGTAGCAAGCAGTGTCCTGAAGATGCCGGTTTCCTCTGCCAGAGCTTCCTGACCCTAGTGGTCTCCTGGTTGTGGGGAGACCCCTTGATTTTTGGCACCAGCTTCTTTTACAACTCTGTAGTTTCTGGTTGGCCTTTGGGCCATTAAAACAATTCTTTGAGTTCAACTTTTAACCTTCTCAGCAATTCAATAAAGGGCTTATTAACCTGTAACAAATCCATTTACTCTTAAACTAAATAGAAAAATTCTGTTCCCTGCCATGATCAAAAATGCCACATCACTGTCTGCCTTGAAAAGGATGCATCGGTCATACCTTGTCAGGACCCTCGAAGAGCCATCTGAATTTCCCTAGTGGAATAAACAGGTTGGGGCAGTTTTTGCTTCCCCTCCCCTTTCTCTTGTTTAGAATAAAACGTGAAAGTCTAACATGTTTTATGGTCAGTGGAATTGGTGTTAAAAATAAAGCTTCTTAAAAAGAAACATGCAAGGATATCTCCTATGAGCTATATTCACAAAATGTTTAGAAGTGCAACCCATCTACATCACTGGGCACAAATATGACTTTATTTATACCAATATACCTTGTGCAAGACTTGCAGGCACCTCAAGGAAAACCTTGAATCATGTCTGTTTATTTCTGTGTTACTTTATAGTCCAAGCTAAAACTGAATACACTTTGTCTAGTTTTATTTAGCTTATGTGAAACTAACAGTGGAATTTCAGGAATCTTACCGAAGCTTCTCAGATTCCTCTCCAGCAAAACCAACAGCCATACTGCTATCTGGGATCTATGCTGGGTTCCTATTCTTACAAGGCATTTTCTGCAATCCCTTTCCAGATAGAAACAATTTTCAACAGCTAAGGAAGGAGGCAGCAGCATTTAAAGCTAGTTTTACGCAAAAGAGCACATTGTTTTATAGAAACAGCACATTCCATTCTCTAGGACTGGAGAAGCGGGGACTAGAGAAGAGAACCAAGAAGCCAGTGGAAGAAAGGCCCCATAGGATGGCTAGTTAGTTCCCTAAGCACTGTACCTACTGTCCAGTTAGCCCCAACATCGATAATGGACCTCAATTTGGGGCTAGGTTTCTCTCACTTCTATTCTTTTATTTTTTTTAAGATTCTATTCATTTATTTGACACAGAGAGAGAGACCACAAGTAGGCAGAGAGGCAGGCAGAGAGAGGGGAAGAAGCAGGCTCCCCACTGAGCAGAGACCCCCGATGCGGGGCTTGATCCCAGGACCCTGAGATCATGCCCTGAGCCAAAGACAGAGGCTTTAACCCACTGAGCCACCCAGGCGCCCCTCAATTCTATTCTTAATGTGGCAGCTAATTGTACTTTTGGAAAGGGTTTGGGGAAAAAAATTTTTTTTGTTCTCATTTGCCAAAACAAAAAGGGAAACTCAAGATTCCAGAAAGAAAAAGTGATAATGCCAAACCCTAACAGCATTGCTTTTATTATTTGTTTTAAATCTTAAATGTCGAACTTGAGAATGAAAAACCTGCGTATGTGTCCCCACCCCACTACTCATTAGCACTGAGACCTTAGTCAAGTCACTCAAAACAGGTTTCCGCTCTTTTTCTGAGGAGATGATTGCTTTGCGTTCTAATCCCAGGACAGGAGCTAGGGCGACATAAAATATTATATGTGAAATATCCTTAAGAACCGGAGAAGAATCACAACTGTCAGGTGTTCGCATAGAAATGTTCCATTCTTGTCATCCATGTGATGACTGCCACGCTCCAAAAACGGCATCTGCTCCAAAACCTGTTGCTGACAGACACCGATCATACTTTCTTTAGTAAATATTTATAAGTCATAAGCATTTGTTGAGTGACCATATGTATGAAGTACGGCATGCTCTGTGGGAGGGGGGCTGATTGAAGTCACAAGGCAAATGCATGACACGGTATTGCACAGAGCTAGAAGGAGAAAGAACAGATGCTTCGTGGCTTCATCATCGGTATTTTTCACTCAAAATATAGCAACTGAACTGTAATCCCTTTCGAAATCCCTTGCAGGTGTTTTACTTGGCTCCTGTGCTCTGGCTCCAATGACTTTCCATATTCTGGAATCTGTGGTAATGGCTGATAGTAATATGTGGTGACAGTAATTAAATTATGAAAGGGAGGAAAATGTGTGTCATGGCTGTTCTCAATGACTACAGAACATAAGTCTTGTCTCTACTATGATATTACAGCCATCTAGGAATGGATGCTGTGGTAATACCCAATGTCCTAACAGATTCATTTATGTTTTTCCATAGTCATTACACTGGCTTGGTCCATCTGTGTTAGGACCTACAAGCCCTCTAATGCATGCAGATAGCAATTTCTGGGCCTAGGAACAGTTTTAAAACATGAAAGAATGGGGAAGCAATTTCATAAGATGTATCAAGCATTTTCTTTTTTCCTTCTTTTTCTAGGACACTGGCAGAAGATTCTCAAATGACACTGAAATATGAACTTGGTTCTTTATTTTTATGCTCATTAAGAATCACTTTTCAAATTCAGTTAATTAGACTACTACGTACATGTGTGATACACAGGGTCTTATTTGTCTTGTCTTCTAAATTTGAAACAAATGTTCTGAACTCTTGAAGTCGTTTCTGGGTTGCTGTTTTATAAAATAGTTCTTAAGACTTCACTACCCCAAAGCAAATAACATTAGAAAGGAGAAATCTGGCCAAATTATGAATCTTTGCATTTTGATGTTGACAGTCTGACTGTCTAGGAAGTGTCCTCCTAAGGATTATATGAAACACATGCTGTTTCTCTAGCCCAAGAAACTTTTCCTTATATACTTACCAATCTTATGGTGGAAGCTATTTTTCCAGAAAACTTTCTCTTCAATCATGGTATATTCCTGAGCCCCAATCCAGACCTGCTAAATCAGCAAGGGGTTGGGGGGCGAATTCAGAGACAGGAAACAAGCTGGGTTTTAACAAATCCATCAGTGATTCTGATGTAGTGTGGTTCTCAAACTCTCATCAGCCACAAATATGCATTTCTTTAAGATTTATTTATTTATTTGCGACAGAGAAACACAGGCACATGAATGGGGGAAGGGGCAAAGGGAGAGAATCTCTAGCAGACTCTCCTGGAGGAGGGCCAGAAGCAGGGCTCCAGCAGGGGACTCAACTGGGGGACTCACCCAAGGGGGTCCATGTGGGGGTTAATCCCATGACTGTGAGACCAGGACCTGAACCAAAATCAAGAGTCTGAGACTTAACCTACTGAGCCACCCAGGTGCCCCAGGAATTTGCATGTTTAGGTTCCCAAGTGATGCTAATACTATTAGTCTGGGATCACATGTTGAAAACCTGCTCTAGAGTATTTTTAAAATCCTATTATCACTGCAAGAGTCCGACAAGCCAAACAGATGTCCCCACATAATCTGACTAAAATGTTTAGTCACCAAATAATCCCTTTGTGGAATATCTCTTTCATCCAGGTAATAGGTAGCAAATAGCTAAGAGTATAATAGCGTTTCATCCCACCACAGGAAAGTTCTCAATTGGTATTTCAATAGTATTGTGCTTCCCTCAAATAGCTGGGCCTTGAAACCTCTTGTATATGTTCTGTTGCCTTTTGGTGTTTCTTTATGCACGTTCCCCCTTATCAAGCTCCTTCAGGTTGTTTGGCTCCACCATCTTCCATGGGTTGTAGACATGGAGAGAGATAAAACTTGGTTCCAGGATGGCTCCAGCCTTATAACACACAATTTATAGAATGCCACATAAGAAATTTTGTAGTAGAATAATTCCTTAATCAAAGTTGAGAGCAAGATAGCCACTTTGCAAAATTCCAGAGGATTTCCCATGACATTATTGCAGGACGGTGGTGTCTGCAGGTTCACTGTGTACTGCCTAAGTGCCCTTAATAACCCTGGTTGAGAATTGGCCGGCGATGTTGCCACTACTTCCACACATACATTTAGTACTTTCTTTTATTCCTGACCTTTAATTGTGTTGCCTAAAATTAATCATCTTCCCCTCTGCCCTAAGAAGAGAGCTCTGGTAGCATACTAATGACTTCATGCAATATACAACAACCACTCCTATATTTGAGTAGCTGATAATTTTGGGGTGCCTTTCCAGCCATGGTCTTCTAAAACTGCCTTCTTAATCAAGGGATTGGATCACTACTGCCATATCCAGACTACAAGATGTAAGTTCCTGGGCACAGTTAGTTAGCTCATGGGTAGCACCTGACGAGAAAGAGATTAGACTGGCGGGTTCATGGCCAATAAAAATCTTTGTCAAGAATTTGAACTAAGAGATATGGAGACTAAGAGTATTGAGAAATGAATCAGATCAATAAAAAGCATTAGCAGTAAAGTTCAATGAAGCTCTAAATTTCCTGAAACTGGCTGGGTTCCCACTCTTTCTGAAATATACCAGCTTTCATCGATTCGATAAGGTACTCTATATCCTTTGGAGTATATCCTTTGGTACTGGATATACTCCACTTTCCCCAGATTTTCTGTGCCTTCTTTGACCTGACCTGGGTTCCAGGAGCTCGTGAAGATGCAGTGCATCACTCTTGTTGCTTTGATGCCTGGCTTCCATTGGTGTTGGCCAGTGGAGGCACTTAAAGGCACTTAAAGGGTAGAGAGAAGAGAAGCCAGAGTGTTTCTTCCCTACTCTTCCTCTGCGCTTCGGTGCCTTCTGCTAGTAGCTACATCCCTCCTCAACTATAATTCCTACCAGGCAAACCCTCCCTTAAGGTTTCAACTCTCAATCGGCTCTAGTAACACTCTTTTCTCCCTTCTCCCTTTAGCACTAGAAGTGGTACTGGTTTTCCGCTGTTACTGGTCTCTAGGTATCTCACCATCCCCTGCTTTTTTCTTTAACTCTGCCCATACCTCTGGTTTTCCGCTGTTACTGGTCTCTAGGTATCTCACCATCCCCTGCTTTTTTCTTTAACTCTGCCCATACCTCTGTACGCATTCCTTTCATTTAAGCCACCTGGTTGAATTCTATTTCCTGCTAGAATCCTGAGACTTTCCAATAAATTTTCCTATTATTAGCAATAATAGTATTTGCTTAAATAAGTTATGATTAGACCATGGCACTTGGAAACAAACATGACTGAAATATGCTACACTGTACAGAGGGATTCAAAATTCCAAAAGATGTTACCACTTTCAGGTAAACATGGTAAATGTATCTCTCTTCTTTCTAAATTCCGTTGAGGGATGCCTGGGTGGCTCAGTTGGTTAAGCAGCTGCCTTTGACTCTGGTCATAATCCCAGCGTCCTAGGATCAAGTTCCACATCGGGGTCCCTGCTCAGTAGGGAGCCTGCTTCTCCCTCTGCCTCTGCCTGCCACTCTGTCTGCCTGTGTTCTCACTCTTGCTCTCTCTCTCTGACAAATAAATAAATAAAATCTTTAAAATAATTAAATAAAATAAAATTCCATTGAATAAAAGCATTCAAAGTGGACCAATCCACAAAATAGGAGAGAAGGCAACAATGAACTAGAGATGGCAATGGGGTTTACTAAATAAATGGAGTAATGACCAAATTACACAACACAGGAAACCAGCCTAGCTGGTTTCTAAGGGAATACTAAGAGGCCACCTGATTCCCCCATTCACAACCCTGAAAAGCTACAGGTTTAGAGTACCAGGAAGGGGGTAGGAGAAGAGACTTGACTCTAACTAGAGGGACTGATTGAAAGACTGTGGATATGAAGTTACTGAAACTCCAGTTCCCATTCCCCACCCACAGGAGGTTTTTGCTCTCAAGACACATAACCAGAACTTGTGAGAGGTGGGTATGTAAAGTATGGAAACCAGGTCTGTGAGAGGGTCTGAAAAAGAGGCCCCATCCCATACACACACACCCTAGGTCTTTCACCTATTCTACTTGCAGAATTCTAGCAGGCAGAAGGGATTGGAGAATTCTCCTCTGAGAAAATGACATATCCTGAAAGATGTCCAAATATTGACAATTGAGAATCCAACAAAAGGTCAGATTTATCCTTGTTCACTACAAAGAGTAACCTACAGGTTGAAAAGTCCCTCTATTACACACAGACACATGTCCTCTCAGCGCCCTGCTCACATACGAATGGGAAACCAGAGAAGAACCACCTGGTGGCGTCTTGCCTAGACCAGCATAGCTGGTTAAGCATCCAACTCTTGATTTTGGCTCAGGTCAAGCACAGAGCCTGCTTGTCCCTCTCCCTCTTCTCCCCTCTCTAACTCTCAAATAAATAAATAAAATCTTTAAAGATCCTACCTATCACAAGCACAAAATCACAAAGTATCAAAGACCACATGATTCCTCTCACTTTAGACTTATCACAACCAGTGCAGGAAATTCTAACCATTTGCATCACCCATATTTTGAGCAAAAGTGAATTTGACAATATACCTGAGAAATTAAATTTTTACTTTCTTACATTAACTTTGATTTCCTGATGAAAAATGTGTTCAAACTATATACACTTTGAGTACAATTATGACTATTTTTAATTCCTTAGATTACTGGCAATAACATAAATTATGCACAAATCTTCCCTATAACACCATAAATAGTATGTTTGTTGAAATAAAAGCAAAAAAATAATCTAGGGGGTATATAATAATTCACAAATTATGTCTTTATTTCATTACTTGTCCAGACATTTATAGAGCTATAGAACATGCAGACATGAACTATAATAATTAAATTCAATCATCTTTGATGTTTTAATGACTTCTAGTCATATGAAAACCAGCTTTACATACTTATGAAATTATTATTACAACAATTTTGAAACTGGGAGAATTGAACAGTTTGTTTGCTGGAATTATAATTTCTAAATATTTAAATATATGGCTTACAGGCTTCCATATATATTCTTGTGTTGGGCCCCACAATGTTAGGAACAGGCCTGAACCAAATCACCAGATATTTGAAGAAAGCCTCAAAAAGTAAATGAAGAATGTAAAACAAAAGAAAAGAACATCAAGGGTAAAAAAAAGATGTAGATGTCAAAAGTCCTTAAAAATTCTATATGATTAAATAAAGCTTAAATAAAGTTAAAAAAAAGTAAAAAAAAAATTCTATATGATTAATATTCTCAGAAAACTGAGAAGCCACTGTATCCATTAAAAAAATCAAGATCTTTATAATTTGAATTCATATTAAAAAGGATATATTCAAAACAGAGGAAGCCAAAATAAAAGTTCAGAATAACTACTGGCCAAAACTCAACAGTAAAAATCAAGCAATTCAATTGGAGAATGGGCAAAAGATAGGAACTAGTATTTCACCACGGAAGATATACAGATGACAAAGAAGCAAATGAAGAGATATTCAACATCATTCAACATCAGGTAAATATAAGTTAAAATCATATATATACCTATCAGAATGGATGAAATAAAAAATAATGACAATATCAAATGCTGGTGAGGACACAGAAAAGATTGATCACTCAGTGCTTGTGTAAAAGTAAAATGGTACATCACTCTGGAAAACAGTTTAATAGTTTGTTATAAAACTAAACACATAACTACCATACAATCTCACAATAGCGTTCCTGTGCATTTATCCCCGAAATATAAAAAGGTTATTTCACACAAAAATCTGTGTATGAATTTTCATAACAGCTTTATTCTTAAGAGCCTAACACTGGAAACAACCCAGATGCCCTTCAACAGTTGAATAATTAAACAAACATGCTACGGAATATTACTCAGGTCTAATATGGAACAGACAACTGATAATGAATCTTACGGGAATTATACTAAGTGAAAAGAGACATCTCCAAAAGGTTATATCCTGTATGATTCCATTCAGAACATTCTTGAAATGACAAAATTATACAAGTGGAGAACAGATTAATGGTCACTAAGGATTAGAGCTGAGGTGGGTAAGAAAAGCGGGTGTGGCTATAAAAAGCCTCAACGAGGGATGCTTATAGTGATGGAAAAGTTCTCTACTTCACTGTTTCAATATCCTGGATATAATATTGTACTACAGTTTTGCCAAACATTATCATTAAGGAAAACTGGGTAACAGGTACACAGGATCTCTCTGTATTAATCGTTATAATTAATCAGGACACGAAT